>QXVZ01006661.1:0-18382 GCA_008931825.1 Phallusia fumigata
TACTGTATATATGTTGGCAACCCAACCATGGTTTTAATAATTAGTTTCTTGTTGTAGTTTGTTTGAATCCTGTAAAGGCACTTAAACTTATTTCAGGTCAACTGGACAAGGTAATGTATTTCACAACTACTTTACCTGACTCGTTTATCGCTTACTAAAGTAAATGTGTTTTGACCACATGGTAACTAACTGCACTGTATATTTGTCTGATTTTACTCAATTTCCTTCTGGTCACTGGTAAGTTCAATCCCCTTAACTAACCTTACTTCAACTAATTCACTTTATGACTTCACAACTCACTAAAACTGTGTTACCTTCAGCAACTGCGGCCATTCCTGATCAAAACTTTCTGCCCACGAAGTTTCCAAATCAAGATGTGAGAAAATACCCGCCCTAAACTCCTGGAGAACAACTAAACAACTAAACAACTAAACAACTAATTTTTAAAACTTTCCACAAGTTTTTTTCTATAATCTTTCCAATACACTAAATAAAAGGATAGCAAAGCTTTAATCAGTTAGCCAAGTAAACAAGTGTTGACGGTTAAGGAAAGTACCTTTGACAATTGTTGCTTCTTTTGATCACCTCCGTCCTTTTGGAGAATCTGCAGTAATATGAAAGTTTTTCTGTATTTTATCACAAAAAAAATATGCCACCTTTAACTTTGCTATTACCTTCATTTTTCCATCGTCATCATGGGATGATTTTGGTCGAGAGTTGGCCTCCCGCATTGTTTCTGCCAGGGTTTTTTTCTTCGGATCATCACTGCCATTTATCTGAATAATCATTGTAAACTGATTTGTAAGGATTGGTTAAGTACTGGGCTTATAAAATAAAGTATGCTAGGCCATCAGGTCGGGGAATGGCAGTGTACACCACAGGACATACAGCCCTGATGTGCTGAGCTTAACACTACAAGTCACAGGTGTAAAGTTTTACTTGTTAGCGGACGATACATGTAAGTTGCAAAAAATTTCATCCTGACAAAAGTTAATTGCAATCTCAAAATGCTTTCTATGAATTCNAAACTGATTTGTAAGGATTGGTTAAGTACTTAAGTACCGGGCTTATAAAATAAAGTATGCTAGGCCATCAGGTCGGGGAATGGCAAAGTGAATACCACAGGACATACAGCCCTGATGTGCTCACAGGTGTGAAGTTTTACTTGTTAGCGGACGATACATGTAAGTTGCAAAAAAATTCATCCTGACAAAAGTTAATTGCAATCTCAAAATGCTTTCTATGAATTCATCGCACACACAAAAATAAGTGATACTTGTACTTGATTTATAACTTCTGCTGTTGCAACAAACACACCAAATACATGCCTCTTTTTTCTTCTTAGCTTTTTCAGCTTCAATTCGTTTCTTTTTCTCCAATTCTCTTCTTCTTCTTCGCTCTTCATCTTTCTTTTTACGACGTTCAATGTCAAGCCGCTTACGTTCCTCTCGCAATTTCTACACAAAAAAGTTTTTAGGCACTCTTTGTAAACATTACACACAAATGAAGCAATTTAGACAAGGTCGGTGGTTGGGATTGGACCATAAGGACAATGTGTAGCACAATACATTGCTTACTATTTGTTCTAATACTTTTTTTGTTGGGAAAAATCAATTTATCAAGGAAAAAACAAAAAACAGACAATTAGGCTAAAAAAAAATCTTGCTTCTGATGCGACCCTTTTACCTTTCTTTCCTCTCGCTTTTGTTTGATGTAAGTTGTCAGGGGTGTGTCAACTGCATCACCGTACTGTTTGTCTCGCTTCTCCAGTTCATCAAGATACTTTTCAACGTCAAGAATATTTTTTTCATCTTCCTCCTCAAGCGATTCAACAAACTTTAAATATTCCGGATCTGCAAACATAAAGTAAATAACCAAAGTTGGAAATGAGTTTTGATTATAAACAGTAGCAAACATTTGAAATGTTATAACTAATCATGAAAACTTAAGTTTATTGAGAAATAACGTAAGACCAGTGAGGATTCTTAAAAATTTTTAGGTCACCTTGCTCAATTGTGTTGGCTTTTGGGTCTTCCTTCTTTTTCACCTTTTTCGGAACTTTTTGGAATGGAGAAAATTCCACAATGCATTGTGTCTTGTTTCCTGTGAAGTACAGCAGGTTGCAATTATGGATGAAAAAACAAGCCAGAAAACAACTAACCATTTTTTTCAACATCCAAACCATCAAGTTTGTCTCGAAACTTCACAATTTCTTCAACGTTGGTGAAATTAATATAAACCCGACAAAAATGATTTGGTGCCAAACTGAAAAGGGGGTTTAATTATAAATGGGTCACTGACCAAAATTTACTTTGCAAAAAACAACGTACGTTCTGTCACCTGGAACGAAGCGAAAGTAATCATGATCTGGTATGGGGTCAGCAATCTTCAGAAACTCATCTTTCGTGAAACCAGGCGGTAATCGACGAACTATAACCTGCAGCAAAAATGAAATAATGTCTGTGGTGTCTTAAAAAACCAGGTTCCTTTTGCTCCACTAATACTGCAGGTAATGTATTAAAATTGATCAAACTTTTTGCTATTAATGCTGACAGTTGGTGCTGTTAGGGTCTTGGGGTTGAAATTACCAAAATGTTGAGTATTGCATTGGAAGTAGCAAAGTTCGTAACTACTAGTGCAGTGTTTCTCAAACTTTTTTAGCCCAAGGACCACTTTATCTTAGAATTTTTTTCTAAGGACCACCAAACAGAATTTTGTTCTGACATGCTCAAAAAACAGGCGGTTTTATAAACCCGCGCATTGTTTAAGTCATCTTTTCGCGGACCACTTTGAGGAGATGGCGGACCACACTTTGAGAATTACTGTACTAGTGACACCAAGCTAAATACTCCAATTAAAATGTTGAAAAGTTGAAACTTAAACAATCCATTGACCAGCCTCTTGTCCTATCTATTCCCGGGGTAGCAGGGGTGGCAGCCATGTCATTGAAAATTTCTAGGGTGGCAACCATTATAAAAAGTCTATGCTGCCACCCCAAAAATTTCATGAATTCAATATGAGTGGTTTAAACCAAACACATGCGAAGCAAGTGACGTAAATTTCTTTTCATTTATCAAACAAAGCAGGAGGAAGTCAAATTTTGCAAGTCTCTTGTGCTATATGCATCATATTAGCGACAACAAAGTATAATGACGCTACAAACCAATAGGTGTATGTTACGCAATTCAATCACATATCAGACCCTTGGATTCGATAATTTCACCACCCCACACAGAAAAAACACTGCTAAAAAATCGACGCCTATGCCTGTGGTATTAAAGGAAACCAAGCATAGTTTAATAGTGGGTATGATGCAGGGGCATAGCCAAGGGGGACGATTTCGAAATTGTACATTGAAGTAGGCTACACCTGGAAAAAAATCTCTAAGTTTTACATCAAGTTAGGTTACTTGGCCCCCCTCAAAATTTTTGGCTACGCTATAGTTATGATGCAACAATTGCGTATGCAGAGCCAAAGCTCACACATCAATAAAAACCCACATTTGCAACTAACAAAGAAAAGGATTTTCCACCATCACCACCAAATACCTTGGAAGAAATTAAGTTTTTCTCTTTTTTCTTTTTCTTTTCATCTTTAGCATCTTCTGATTCCTCCTTTGTATTTGACATTCCCAGCAAACAGCAGCAGGTTTAATTGAAAGGAACAACAAATTCTACTCACTAAAAGAAAGTTACATGACACTTATCAGGTCATCCTGTCTGACACAAAAAGCAAAAGTTTAAAGAAAATCGAAATAACAAATAGTTTCAAATCACAATAAAGCAACTAAACGTTAAATTTCAGGTGCAAGAGGTTTTGCTCAACCCTGTTAATCAAATAACATTGGTTATATGCCTAAACATTTTTTCTTGGCCACATGTCAATGTTGCAATGGTTTATCAACATTTTGACTGGTTTAGTTTCAGCAGTTTGGCCTGGATTACAAAACAAGCTTCATGACTTCAAAGTTGGGCAAATGTTTGCGATTCCTGGCATAACCTTATGATAAACAACATTAGATGATGATTGTCCAACCTAAAAATCAAGGATTGTTTAAATTCATGATCAAAGCAATTGAAACAATAGTCTTACAATTGCGAGAAGAAGGCCTTCCTCAAAGTCGTCTAAATTACCCGGTGGACACAAAATGTTAAATATGGAGGCAAGCCTAAAAATTCAATGCAGATTTGGTCTGTGTTAGATAAGTCTCTAAAACAAAATTACCACAAAAAATCTCAAAACCAGCTAAATTAAAACATTTATTAGGTTAATTAAGCCCAAACAACTTGCCATGGTTGTGTGAATGAGTCTGTTGCACTTATTGGCAAGACAATTGTTTTAAGTGATGTTTCCGTTTTCTGTATGACCAGATAATTCACATTTAAACTTTTTGACTTGCAAGCTTCCACGTAAAATGCATTCTGTAACAGAAACTGTTGTGGTTGTCAGTTTCTGGATTTGCGAATTCACAATGGAAATATGCCTCATTTGGGCAAAACAAAAACAAACCTTGTCCAGTGCAAGGTCGCGATGCACGCACTCAACACTTGAACAATTCATGACTACAAAACAGTAACATTTTCCCTTTTGCATGAAAACATTCTCAAGTCTAGAAAAGCAATCCACAAAAAAATATTTTTCGTTTAAAGCAAAAACACTTTGAAGGAGCGCACAAAATACGTATAGCACAGGCTGGTTACGTAAAATATTTTAATGTAACAAGGATTTTTAACAGCAAAATTAACAAATTTTTCCTTTTGCATGTAGATTTCTGACTTTGTTTTTTTTTTTGTTAAAATACACTTGTAGTGAAAACAATATTTCTGTGGTTAGTAGTAGGAAGGAAATAACCAGTTTTATTGCGCATTGATTCTGCAGCGTTCGGTCATAAACCTATTTTATCTCTATCAATGAGGAATATCTGATCGATAAACCGATATTCAACAAGAATTCCAACAGATATAAACGAAAATTAGTATTAGTTGCGGTGCAATGTGCCAATGGTTCGCCATGTTCACATAACACAACGATTTCTCTGAAGCAACAAAATTTTAACACTTTTTGTGTAGTTTTTGGACGTTGTCGTTAATCAAACTTCTACCATGTGGAACTTATTGCCTCACACTTGTTAGATGTTAAAAATGCGAATGCGAACAAGAGTTGACAATCTTTGTTGAGTCGCAAGTTAAAACCAATTGTAGGTTAGGTAACACATTTCAAGAAGTCAAACAATCAGCAAAACACTTGCAGCTGTTTTTGTAACGTAACAATGAAAGACAATAGACCGTTTATGCTTCGCGCCATAACGTAATACAACTGTATGACGTCACAGTAGTAAATCGAACCTTTGTTGCCTTTTTCCTCCCTTGCGCGCCGACTTGGGCAGTGGGCACGTGCTTGCTACGCAGACAGGCTTCGGCTTGAGACAAAATTTGTTTGTGCAGGCAGCAACAGTTGTTCACTGTTTGCATGAATTGTTGCAAGGGCTTAAATTGGCGTTCTAACCAGCTTTGTACGTTGAACCGTGAAGAAAACCTAATGAATTATTTGAAAAAGTTTAAATTTCAATCTTAAAAGACTTGATATAAGATGAATAAGATGAGTTTAAAGCAGATTTCTTGCCTAACGCCAGATTCATAGTTATGCCGGAAGCTTAAGTTGTGCCAATGGGTCTGACAGGTTTGGTTGAGCATTGGCTGGCTTGAGGTTCAGAATTGGTTCCTACAAGTTTGCAATTTAACCAAATATCGCTGCGTAGTGTATGATGTCTGTTTGTAATTTCAGTGTTAAACTTGCGAAGTTTTGCTGAGAAAGTGACAGAACCCAAAGATGAAAGATTTTGTTTTTACCGACGCCCAAAAACAAAAGGTTTGTTGCAGCATCGATCGAAGTTACAGTATTCGCACTGCATCGCGTGTTGTGCTTATGACATAACAGTTACCAGTTGTGCGCGCACAGTGCATGTTGTTGTTGTCACGCCTGAACAGGAAATTATCTTTGTTCATTTTTTATTCCGACTTATTTGTTTGTGTGTAGTTTGAAGAAGACGGATTTCTCGTCATAGAAGATTTCTTTACTCCGTCACAATGCGACGAAATGCAGAAAGAATGTTCGCGAATTGTTGATGAAATGAATCCAGATGATCACAGGGAGGTGTTTTCGACAGATAATCATGAACAGGTTTGAGCCGATAAAATGCAAAGTAACATCCAGTTGTTGTTGCTGAGGATAAAGACGAACTGTCTACATTTCCGCACGATAATTACCGAGGAATACAAACTGCACTTTACGCGTTTTTCCCGGGGTTTTTCATATTTACTTCACCAGTTTAAACTTTATTGTATTTTCATCTGAAAGAATCGAAAATTGAAATATTTAGTTCCAGTTTTGTTTTGTTTCCAAGCTTCGCAACCGTAACGCAAATTGAGCGTCTGTTTGTCTCAACATTTTGTCCGCAACTTTCTCTGTGTAAAAGTTTTGTTGTGACGTGTTCGTAGATGAAATCCGAATATTTGCTGAACAGCAGCGATAAAATCAGTTTCTTCTGGGAGAAAGAAGCGAAGCGTGACGATGGAAGTTTGGTAAGACCAAAACACGAAGCCATCAACAAAATCGGGCACGGTGAGAAAACGTAAAAATTTTTCAACTTGGAATGATTTTAAAGCACCGTAATCCCCGGTTTATGCGGATTCTGTTGAAACGAATCTTCGTCTAATCCAGATGACTTTGTCGGACCAAGCGAATCCGAATTAACCGAGACTTATTGCATGGCAAAAAATCGAAAAAATTTGTGTTTTAGGCAAATGTTTTTTTGTCATGTGAATACTTAGCATCGATTTGAATATCGCTAAACTCCTCAAAGTTTTTAGCTTTACAAAATATTCCCCGAACTTGCAGCTCTACATGCATTGAGTCCAGCTTTCCAAACCACCACCTTTGACCCGAGGGTGAAGAAAATTCTCCGCAAACTCGGATTCGTGCGTCCTGTGGTTCCCCAAAGCATGTACATTTTCAAAGTAAGTTTAAGGAGTTTATTTAACCTCGAAACGTTCGTAGCATTGAGAGCAACGCAAGTTGGCTTGGTATAATGGTTGTCGTGATTCTGTGTCGCGTAAAAAGCTGAACAGTTTCATTTTGAACGTTTCTGAAGGCAAACTTCTAAATCTGTGAAGCCGCCAGCACCGGAAAATGATGAGTGATGAGCAGTTTGAATGTCGGATATTTTATTTCATCAACATTCACAAATTACGACAAACATCAAATTTTACATTTTTCGGAATTCCACAAACAATTCCTTTCACGCAATCTTCAATTGTTGAACAACTTAGTTCGCCCCCGAGTTTTGGAATCGAGATTTCGTCGTTTCTGACGTAATAATTGACGTAGTTCTTTAAACTTTTAAGGGCTAAAAACAAAATGTTGCGTTTTAATAAAACCAAAACCATACTTTGGGTTATTTCAAGCAATAAGGACAATTAACAAGCAGGTATAATAACTGGAGATTAGTTGCGTCTTTATTTTAGTGAAATCTCTTTCTAATTATTACGGACTACCAAGATTAAAATATTGCAAAGTATTTTCACTCACTTGAAATTTTACGCAAGCTTGAACCTTCGAGATATCCCAGCCACTCTCGTAGCAATTTATCCCATGCGGCGGAGTTCAACTCCTTGACCCCGAAGGCTTTGCATGCGTCATACTCGAGCGACCACGTCGTCACGTTTCTCGCGTTTGCTTCCGCGAGGTTCATGACGTAGGTTCGATGATTGGTGACCGACCAACCGGAACCAAATCCGCTGACGTCATAAATTCTGAGGGATATAAAATTATTGAGCGAAACTAAGTACAAATGATTAAGAATCTCAGTCTAATATGTGGATCAATTTAATACAAAAATTCACAGTTATAAATCACCTCAATGAGAAGATACAGCCCAGTGTTAACTTTTGCCGCTTTTAGAGCCATTCCTCATGATAACAGAGTTTGTCGAAACGTAGAAAATGCTTAACACATAAGTACTGGCTTGTATTTTATAAATTTGAAATTGATGTGTCGTAATCATCTTATTGGGTCAATAGAGGGGCTAAACCGACCCCCCTACAGGACTGTGTTAAAGTGCTTCCTCGCATTCCCACCTGTATGCCGGGTTAAGCCAGGCGTATGGTGTCGCACTTGGGCCGAGGTAGGCCACTGACGTCACTCGCTGTGACGTGTCGTAGTAAACCAAAACTTCGTCGAAATGTGTGTGGCCGAAAAACTGACCGGAAATGACGTGCCGGAAGCGATCCAAAATTCTAAACAACATTTGGGGAAATTACTTCGGGTTTTAAGCATTAGAGTTTGAAACAATGGAAAACCTGAAATAATTTTTGCTCCAACTCTCGTGACAATCCGGGGATTTTCCCGGTGGCACGTGACCTATGACGTGTACTTTTTCGTTGTTATCTTCTGCCTTGGTGAGAACTTCGACAAACCACTTTAACATTCCTGTGAAGAAAATTGCGCTACACACGAGCTGGCGCGGAACATTAAAGGTCAGTGGTTCGAACCCCGACAAAATAGAAGTCACCAGAGGAAATTTATAAATTACAACATGGATCAAAAATGTCCTNACATTCCTGTGAAGAAAATTGCGCTACACACAAGCTGGCGCGGAACATTAAGGGTCAGTGGTTCGAACCCCGACAAAATTGAAGTCACCAGTGGAAATTTATAAATTACAACATGGATCAAAAATGTTTCAGGCAAACCGAATGAATGGTTTCATCTTTTACAGAGGAAAAACATGAGAGAAACTTTGTTATTTTTGCACAAACCTGAAGGATCATCTGAGTTTAACCAAATCCACCAGTTTTCGTTGTAACAAAAGTTTGTGTTGAGTGAAACAATCCGATGACCGGGCCGTACCAGGGTTGTGTAAAATCCACCAACTTCAACTGTCTGCAACAAACACAACCAACATCAAACCGCAGAACATGTTGAACCCGTGAGTGTAACAAACTAACCTTCAATGCTTCCGGACTAAGCCAGGGCGACCAAGCCTTCACCAGAGCTTTGTAGAGCCAAGTCACCGAATATTTCCCGCTGGTCCGAACCTTGTTGGGAGGAAAGTTGTTGGAGGGGAAACTATCATGGTTCCCTACTGCAGGATAAATTGGCACAAACGGAAAATATTCGACCAGAGTTGACGTGAGATTGAAAAGCAAATCAGTCTGAAGACCTTTGCTTTGCGACCATACGTCATGTGCGGGGATGTCCCCTGTCCATATGACGTAATCAAGTTTGTGGGCTCGAATATTTTCCACCATGTTTTTGAAAGTCCACCACGGGAGGTCGCAATATCGGTAGTCCCCCCACTGCCCCGCCGGTTGCCTGGTGACGTGCACGTGACTTTTATCACGATGAGGCTGCTCCGGGTCTATAGGCTCGATGATGTCATCACCTGTTACGTCATCGCCGTGGCAACAGAGGGGTTCGTTACAGTTTGCGATGGAACCAACTTTGTAGAGCGGGTCGATGTGGATGTCGGTGAGGTGGAGAACCTACAGGGGAATTCCCATCCGGGGGTCATCGTTAAATAGTTGAAAATCATTTCACCATGTAACTTTAACGAAATTAAATTGCTTATCACATGACCAGATGTGCGGATGACGTCTGGTGGAAATTAAAACGGGTTAACTCACTTTTAACGTGGCGCCCTCTACCGGAAACTTTCTGGTCGAGATCGGAACCCGCTTTGATTTCGGTGGTAATGGGATTCTCCAAGTGGTCTTGTAATTGTCGCTAGTGACGTTGTAATTTGGACAGGCATCAGGCATAGTGATGCCACAAACCTCTTCCGCTGTTAGGTTGACCTTCACACATGTTGTATTCTCATTTAAGGTCACACAATAGGTAGTGAGTAACAGTGGCGTTGGACATTTTCAATATTGTTTTCGAACCAGTTTTTTCAATCAACCGTGAAGAGTTGGAAAATATGTTTTCACGAGTTTTCTACAATTTTTAAAAACATTGTACGGTTGACTGCACAAAGCTGGTTTGCAAACTTGTTCGATCGGTTTAGATAATATCAATAACATACCAATCAACCAACTCACATCTTGCACAAAATCCCACGAACCTGCGTTAAAACTCGTGACACCTCGCCACCGAAGTTCTCTAGCGCCCCCTTGCACACGCGGGCAGTTTCGAGTTTGAGAAGTTTGCACTTGTCCGCCACCCAGTGGACCATTTCATCCGCAGAAGCAAAATTCCCGCCGAGAATTTGGGCCCTGCTTAATTCGTAGTTCACAAGTAAAATACAAGTCGCACATTTCAACTTCAGAAGCTTCTTGGAGCGCTGAGGATACATAAAAGTCTTAACAAGAAGCTACCAGCCGGTAACTGTGTGGAAAACATTTTCTACGTTTCAACAAACGCTGTTGTCATCATCAGGAATGACTCGGGAAAGCGGCGCAAAGTTACTTGTCGCGGTGAAAGAAAAAAGGAGTAACAATATCTATAAAACGTTGCTGATAAACAAATAGCAATAAAACATGTTTTGCGCGCTGGTACTCCCTTACATCTTCCAACTGTGTCTATTAAAAACTATGAATTGTCTATTGCTTAAATGACGAAAAATATAATTTAAAAAATTCAACCAACAAATTAAATTTGATTTCCAGGACAAAACGTTTTGCTTCTGTTGGCTCCAATTAAGTTTCACGCTTGTCACCAAATTTTAATGTTTTCGAAACCAAACCTCGTTTCGTTCTTTCTCATCTTGATTTTGCAAATTCTTTTCGACGGTTAACCGGATATGACGTTTCACGTGACGTAATCCTTCAACATTCTGTGATTCAAGTCGGTTGAAATTTGGCGAGCTTCCCAACTTCTGCAAAACAGTTAGTTACAATTTTGTAAGGTTGTAAGCTGGAGGAAGTTATCCGTTNAAAGCACTATGCAAAAAATTGAGAAATGTTGCGAGGAGATATGCTTTGTTTGTTGTTAAATCCAGGAAGCATGTTGTGTTGAAATTGTCGACCAGCATAGGTTTCAGCTTCATTACAGAATTCTACCCCATAGTTTAGACTCTGCATCCTTTAAGGTCCAGCTTTACCCCTGGATTCTGTCCAGGCTTTTGCAATTGTTCGTTTCATGTCATCATCACCTTCGTCGTACATTTTCTTCATCATGTTCATGATCGAAGCTGACGGATCTTCGTTCTTGTCCATTGGAGGGGGTCTGTAACAAAAAAATCAACCAGTCTGATTCACAGTCACAATTATACTGTGGCACATGCACAACTGAAGTCTATTATCCGACCTTACCTTGAATACAACCCCGACATTAAGCAATATCGGCAGTTTTTTACACCAAAAAACTATAGAGAAGCAATATATGGGATAGAAACAATGAATTGTAAGATTTAAAAACTGTTGGTTAAGCGATGTCGACTCAGCAGTGTTGAAAGTTTTGCAACCAAATCAACATGAAAAAAACTTGGGATATTATTCTCACTTGGCTTTTTCTTCTTTTACGGTTTTCTCTTTTTCGGTCAAGACATCCCAATTTCTTCCATCTTGCTTTTTAAGCATAATTAAAATCATGTCGGACTTGATCTGCAAAAATTAACACAATACCTTAATTCCTTTTAGTAACAGGAAAAATAATTAGTTGTATTTCACAAAACATTAAGATCAGGACGGGATCTACAAACATAAGAACTTACTTTTATAGTTGGAACACCAACTTCATGAGCAAGTTTGGGAATCGAGAAAACATAGTTTTTTCCCTTGAGATTTTTCACATGAACTGTGTTCGGTTTTTCTTCCGTGTTCACGGTAACGTTGGCTGGATCGATATTCTGAATTCCATTCAGATTGGAAAGGTAGATCTTAACAAACTTGTCTGATTGGTCCCATGCTGTTAAGCAATAAATTGTCATTAAGACACAAACAATTTCAGGAAACCACTTTTTTAACAAAAAATACTTAATGACAAAAAATACGCTTCACTATGGAAAAAACAAAATTAAGTCTGCACAATATAATAAGATCAGTTTATTTTGTCTGCACAATATAAAAGTACAGCTGCCATGCTAAAAACAAGGAAATACCAGATTTGAATTAGAAACCCGATAAAATTGTTTTATTGTCACAAAACGTTGTCATTTAGTTGTGAAATCAATTTACTCACCATACGATGTGATTGTTGCAGTAGGGACAACATTTCTTGGTGACGTTTTTTCCACTTTGTTGAATTGTTGAAGTTGTTTTTCAACGTTCGATTTTTCAGCTTTGAGGCAATTAATTACTCGATTCTGTTGGGCGATTCCGAGTAAACGATTTATTTCCTCCAAATCAACCTTCAACTAAAACCACACAACAAATATTACACAATAAACTTCCAACCTGTAGATGCACATTCTTACCTCTGATTCGCTCATGTTAAAACTTTAATGCAGACTCGATAAAAATTAAACTTGTCCACAGTCCACACTTCTCACATCAACGTTTCGGTCATCCGATCCGCAATACGCAAGTTACAAGGTAAGTACGGTCGGCAAGAAGCAACAAACTTATTTAAATTATACTTTATCTAAAAATAGTTGCAAAACAGCAGCACACATTAATACTTACACGAACGACTATAATTTCATGGACACGATGTAATTATGTGACTGCCGTTTCGTAACTTAAAAATTATCATGTGGAGAAAACAACAATTCCAGAACATTCGTGGATTGGATAAGCGAAGGCATAAGTTACGACTTTGTTGCCAATCACTATTTTTACGACAAAATCCAACCTTCAAATAAAAATTATAAAATCAAAAAATTTTGAAATAAATGTTGCTTTGAAATGTTTGGTATATCAAAGCCTTTTCCTTAGTTACAATCCCCCTAAAAAATCATAGAAATACGCGGATTTTTGCAAAATCGACACTTGTAAAATGCAGTCCAAATACGGGCGTTCATGCAATAACAAGTGGCCACAATAAGATTATCTCAAGTTCAAGAAAGATGTAATCGTAGCCTGGAGCCATCTTGAAAGTTTTTTCTGATGCAAAGATTGTCAACTGATGGTTTGTTGGAAACTAGTTGGTTTCAAAACGATACGTTGTGTGAACTAAGTTGTGTAAGATTCCGAAACTCCACGTGAAATTAGCAAATTTGTTTTGTGTTTAGAATTTTGACAAAGAAAACTTTCAAGAAAGTAGCAAATAGCAATGCGTATGGCAGATATTAACAAATGCTATAAACGTCAAAACAAGAGAATGCAAGTAAGGCATCTTGCTGTCCGCATGAGGGCGCTGTGTGCAATACTGGGAGCCGGATTTTTGTGCTGCGCTGCTTTTTACCTGGGATCCAACACAGGAGTCACGAACATTACCAAGTAAGTTTATGACAAAAAATTTCTTTTATAATTTCGTCAATTGCCTTTTTTATTTTTAATGCTAAATTGAAACGAACATTGAAGTGGAAAAAAACACTTAAAAAAACAATTTGGCTGCAGACTTAAAACGGAACTGGAAGAAATGAAAATGATGATGCAGGAAATGTCACAAGTTAAAAGTTTTGTTAAGGAAAAGGAGAAAGCTGTGATAAAAAACA
Organism: Phallusia fumigata; assembly: GCA_008931825.1. NCBI lineage: Eukaryota > Metazoa > Chordata > Ascidiacea > Phlebobranchia > Ascidiidae > Phallusia > Phallusia fumigata. Next base: position 13,595 of record QXVZ01006661.1, read on the forward strand.
TTCAAAAGAGATCCCCAAATGATGTGAGTTGAAAATGTCGAATAAATTGAAATGAAATTATTTTTTTATTTTTTTTGTTTTTTAGGTTGAAGTTGAACAAGCCACAACTCTGCCACTCAGTAAGTTGAATTGTTTTGTATTAAATAGCTGATTTGCATGAAAACGTCAGGATTTTTTACGAATTTGCGCTGATTTATGATGTTAAATCAAGCTGTTGAATGTGCTTAATGCAGAAGGAGGCTCGACGTACACTAGGTGGGGCAGAAGAGACTGCCCGGAAACAGACAATTCGATTCTCGTCTATCAAGGTTTGATTGTCGAAGTCTTAAAGTTTGCGGTTAAAACTTGTTAGTCATTGCAGGTATAGCCGGTGGGTCGCACTACACACATACTGGAGGAGGCTCGAACCTGCTCTGTCTTCACAGCAATGTCACGTACAAGGCCGGCAGTTTCATCAACGGATTTCAAGGTCAGTATTCTTTACTTACGCTTCGTTGATCAGTTTTCCGCCAATGTCGTCATCAAGTTTCCAACTCCGTTTGTTGCCTTACGGTTTAAAGGCACTTGTTGGAAGAAACTAAACCAAGTTTTTTTAAGAAACCTAGCTTACCTGGGATTTGAACCAGTAACCTTAAATCGCCTCTTCGCACCTACCCAACTGTTTAGGAAGCTCGCGTATTTATGGAGTTGAATACAGGATGTCGACAAGTTACCACACCTTGTTTGACCTGAGTGAAATCGAAGAGGGGAACTACCGTTTTCACGCTGTTCCCTGCGCAATCTGCATGACAAAGGGCAGATTCACCCAGGTATTCCTCAAACAGATCGATGACAACAATCTCACTTCTCATACTTAAGTTTGTTCGCACTTTTAGTTGATGATTCCTGGTCGGGACGAGTGCCCGAGAGGTTGGAATGAGGAGTACACTGGGTACATTGTCGGTTCAGCTTATACCCACAAACATAACTCAGATTTCATCTGTGTGGACGACACTCCTCATGTGATTCCAGGATCGGGAGGCGACCAGGCTGGTGAACTGTTGTACATGGTTGAAGCTGATTGTCCATCGCTGCAGTGCGAACCTTATGTGGATGGGAGGGAGGTCAGATGTGTGGTGTGCACGATTTAAACCCCTACTGTCATAGTTGGTTCTTTGCCAAAGAATAAATGACATTGCAAGCATTGTCGGATCAACCGTGAAGAGTTGGACACATGGACCACCTCGGGTGCCACATGGACCACCAAAACTATGTAATGGTCGAAGGCAGGGTTTCACAGCGTTCGCTTGAAAACTTTATCCTCGTAATAAATGATTAGTAATAAATGACATGAGTTGGGTTTAAAGGTGAATCTAAAGGTTATGTTTTGGACCATGCACAACACCCGGTTTATTTAAGTCAATTGTTTTTCTTCAGAAACTAAAAAACTAATTAGTCATATACGTGGGCCGCGAGATCTTGTAAAATAAAATTATAACTTGGCCTAAGCACTCGATCCGTACACAAACATAAAAAACATGATCGGATTTGTCTTCGGGATCGTCCCGGGGTTCGAACCCCGTAAAAACACAAAAATAAATTCCAGCGCACAGATGAAAACTTGATAATGATGCCCTTTGTGAAAACGTTAAATAATAAGTTACACCGGATTAACTGTTATGGATTGAAGTTACCGATATTTTATTATGAATCGGAGCCAACGGTGGTTTGACATAAAAAGTAGAAGATCAAATTATTTCCGCTCCAATTAAAATTCCTGCAGTAAATTCGACAAAATTTCGCCAGATCAATTCGCTTTTACGATTTATTTAAAACGAAATGAAACAAAAGCACCACAACATTGATGACGTCACAAGAGGTAACTACACAATTCGATTGACACGCATGAATGACCTCACAGAAGAAGTCGACTGTGATTGGTAGAAAAAAGGGGCGGGTAAAAGGAATTGTCAGAAAAGCCGCAATTGTTCGAATAAACCTTGTGAAGTTTTCTAGAATGTTTAAAGCTCCACACCAGCGGTTTGCGACGTTTATAAATTCCTAGTGACTCGCTAAAACCCTGCACAGATATCATTTAAGGTGTTTCCCCGCCAGGGTGTGTTGGTGAAACGCGATAAATTAGGGAAGAAAATATTTGCGGTTTCTTTCGGCGAAAAATAAAGCGAAGAAAAAAAACAAACGGAAAATAACACTCTGATGTGTAGTGACGTAAAATGCTCTATGCCGGATGAGCGCAAAGCATTTAACGTGAAACATAAAAAGATTGCACTCGCCATGGCAACGACGATTGGTGCGCATGCGCGTACCGTGTGCATCGCAGCGGAACGAAGTTAAAATCGATATCACGTGACCGGAAGTGTTCGGCAAAACAAAACTTCATGGGGGAGGGTCTGATGGGCAGTGAAGCAGAACAAAGGGTAACAAAGAGAGCATTGTTTCGTCACAAGGGAGAACAGATGAGTTATTGTGATGCAATGTGTTAACAGGAAGGAAAGTAATTTAATGCTGGGGGGGTTGGGAAGAGGTGGGTTGGGTTCATTTGGCGATTTCGCCATTATCCATGCACATATTGTGCTCATAAAAGATTAATTTATAATTCATTCAAGTAAATCTTTGAGATGAAGCACATTTGAGTTTGGCTGACAACAAATGCATTGTCTACCATAACCTGGTGGCAATTAATTTGATCTGCTGGCGTTGATATTATGGTGTTTAAACTTTAGCGTCCCACGCTTTCATCTCTCGGCGCTGAAGCAACTAGTTAGGGGATTTCCCACATTGCTAGTGAAGTCACGGGATGAAAAATAAAAGAAACAAGACAAAGATGGATGAGCCGAGGATTCCGATCGCACACCACTGTCGTTTATCTACAAACCACAAAAAGTTTATCAACAAAAACATTTCATGCAGTAAAATATTCAAACAAAATCTTCCATAATACCACACTTGATAATACCACCAACAGCAATAAGCCACTATGGGTGCAGTGATTCATAACTATCAGCAAAAAGATGCCGAAAAACTGACTAAAATTGACTTTACTGCACACTTAACCAACTTACCACTGTTCATATGTGTGACTTGTGCCATTTTTCTTAACATAGAATCCATTCGGTTCTGTGTGTTTTCCATATCATGTCCCAATTCATCCAGCATCACAACTTGATCATCCAGTTCCCCACCTATAGTTCTGTAGCAAAAACACTTTGTTACATCATAGGCCGCAACACATTGTGACATCATAAGAAACTTCCTGAAACTGAGATTGGGCATATGGGGTTGAGTTTCTACTAGGAACGATAGACTGCAACTGAAACTGTCATGCAGAAAGTTGCCACATAATGCTTCAAATTTTTTTCATGCAGATTTTATCTTTTTTCTTAAGGCTGATATTTAAAGCAATATCACTTCAAAACAATGGCATTTGACAAAATACCACATGATGTTATTTTTAATTTATATCAAGAAAGGTGAAAACTAAGTTTCCAGCTTCACCACTAAAACACATTAGGTGGAAGAAGGTTTTGCAAAACACGGGGCTAATTAGGTTGGGCTGCCAAACTGTAGTTACACTTTGAACCCATCAGCCACCTGAGGTGTTGACACAACACAAGGTTACAACCTAACACTACCACTGTGATGTCACAATCATTGTGGAGAAGCACTATTGTTGCCAGTTTAAAGCGAAACTTAATATTCTCTGATGTGATGATTCCTTTTTCAGGGCTTTGTGTTATAATCATAACACTTTAACACAAAAACTAAAAAGATAAATTAACAAAACTCACTTTGACATATTTTTTAAAATTCCAACGCTGTCAGCAACTAGATCAAGTTGGTCGTCTTGTTGTTCAATAATTAACTAAAAATACAAAAAACGTCGTAAAAATAAAGACCTGCAAATATAATCCGATCACTAATATAAAAATTAGGATTATGGAATAGGATATTTTTGTCATTGTGGGCGCAGGCAGTTGTTCCGAACCAAATGTCATTTGTTGGTCATCAAATATTAAAAACAGATTCAATAATTGTTGAAACGCCATCTGCTCAATATTTACTCACTACTAAAAAGGGTTTAAAGGCAGGGGGCAAAAATATGAAATGCTAAATTTAAAGATAGATAACATATCTTTCTGCATATTCTTGTACCAGAATCATGAATCCATAATAGTATATCCATGAGTAAAACTTGAAAACATAATAATTTAGGCAACCTAGTTATTGCTTTTAAATACATGACAACTGTTATATTTTTTTCACATCACTTTCATACATTTCTATTAGTATTTTCAGGTTTTCAAAACTGTTGCACATACACAGACAGTTAACATGAGGGAAGATTGCATCAGTTTCGTTGCTAACAATATCACATGTTCCCAGGCAACTTAGTAGCAACCTCTTAACCACAACACCCATCAACATTGTCAGGTCACTTGCATTGAATGGGGATTTATTTGTACAAGACAACCTCTTAACAACAGGTCATGGTGATACAGTATTACACTAACAAAGTTTGAAGCTCTGTTTTAGATTAGGAAAGTTTATCAATACAATTGTTGGGTTTGAAGCATGCCAACACATCAGTTTGACATTTCATTGTTGTTTGTTGAGTTCAAACCTAAAAACCTTGTCCGTAATTCCCTCACTTTGCTTAATGTTAAAAATGCATTGTTTGTTTCCGAACAAAATCTGTGGAGAGCATTGACTTGGGCCACTGAAGTGCTCTTAAAAGCTCAGCAAAATCAATTTCCCAATATGTTTTGATGTCATGTCTGTGCACAGAAT
>QXVZ01006664.1:0-10129 GCA_008931825.1 Phallusia fumigata
ACTTGTGTGTAAAACAGTTTCTACGTTTCGACAAACGCTGTTGTCATTATCAGGAATGACTCGGAAAAGGGTGTTTGATTTTTTGTTTAAACGCGTGTAACGGTTTCTACTTGATTTTAATCAACGTGAGATTTTTACGTATGTTTAAGGATTCAAACTTTCTTCTTCTGAAAACAAAGCTTTGAACTTTGAAAGTGACAAATTAAAAAAAAAAATCTGCAAAACTTGCGCAAACTTGGCAACCGTACAACTTTCCTAACAGGTTGTATCTGTAAAATCTTCAGGAAATCGTTGGCTGAGTGACATCGTTCCTAACGTGTATACGTAGCCCCATTTAAAAGTCTCTAAAGCTTCGTGGTTATAAAAACTTTAAAAACTTGTGGTTCATGTGACGTGGTGTTAAATTCACGTTTCAACTCGATTTTGTGATAATCGCTTGACGGAGCGGTTTATTGGCCGGGGAATTGCTCACAGGAAAGTTGTTGCAGTTCACAAGAGAGTTATGTCATTGAAAAGTTGGCCCGAACAGCCAATGTTTTGAAGAAGTTAGCCGTTTTCGGGTCAAATTCGTGTCATTGTGTTATGTCGGACGTTTGGGCTGTTGGTTAATCGTCATGTCACACGAACAAGTATAAAAATAAATGTTTCACAGTTAGAATAACTAAAAATGTATGCTTTTGGACTTGTGGGTGTATGACGTTTCTAAAAATCGACAGGTTTCACTGTTTTCCATCACCGTCTTTTTAACAGCTGTCAGTTTACACTCACGGTTTAGCTTGCCAATAAGTGTCCGAACGCAGCTAAATAAACTCACTAGTGTCTGCCCTGAATTACCGAATCGCTTTTTACGCGAAACCAAGTGCTTGCCACCTCTGCTATATCACCATATACGGTTGTGCTATTTCGTTGAAACTCTTATTACATGATTACCGCTGTGATATAACGGAAAACCTGTCAATAGTAATTAAGTTTTTTTAGGATTGTGATTTAATATAATCGCTCGGTGCTTGGCGAAACTTGTCTGGCAGCAAATCGGTTTCTCTCCAAACCGAGCAGCTTACCACATTTTGACTCGTTCGTTTTTCTGTGTACAAAGAGGTTGGTCATTGTGTGGAAAATACAGTTGTGGTCATGTCTTTTTATGGTTCAACTAAAATGTAGATTGAGATGATGTACATACACTCACTGTGCTAAGGATAAAAACGTGAAGAAACGTCGTTGTTTTGGAAAGTGTTTGACTTCTCAAACCTCCAATTAACTTCGCCCCCTCCATTCGAGTCGGTAATACAGGTTCATCTCACTCGTTAGCTGGTCAAGTCGGGACTTGTACCTTTTGTCAAAAACTTCAAGACGCACCTCTAAAAATAGCATGAGACCAAGTGCCTAAATACTGGTCTTACTTGACAAATCGCTTTTCGAACGTTGGACCAAGTGTTGACACCACTGCTTAAATTCCGTATCAGGCTGTACAGTTCCCTATAACCAGTTTCTGCAATGTTGACTCCGAATTGTGAATTTCAAACCCAAAACAACATGTCTGTTATGACTAGGTTATAAGTTTAAAAGCACTAAAGTTTGCTATTGCTGCGTCTCTGTAATTAGAATATTTGTTGCCTACACTGACCAAAAGTTTGTGNAGAAAGTATGTTGGTTTATATGATGTGTAATGTGTAGTTCCAGGACAGAGTGTAAGTTTACGGGCTTATGAGCTGAACATTGCAAATGCGTCAAGATTAAGGACAGTTGATATTTTCTACGTGAAAGTTTGGCTCTTAAACCGTTCGATATACACAAGTGCAATACAATGTAGATACTATATACAAGCCCTCTGGCAGATCGGTTTTTATGACTAAGTTTCATTAAAAAGGTTATCAATAGTTTCTCTTCTTAACAAACTGACATAAAGTTACTATTTTCAAAATTAAATTTTTGATGGGGGATTTAACTTTGAATATTGGTTAAAGGCATCAATAGAATAAAAATGTTAAGAACCCTTGCCGTAAGTAGTTCAGGCGCATCAAAGCAGCAAGCATTTCTTGGGAAACGACTTCCGAGGTCACAAGGGAGCAGTTTGGGTGACGTCAATCGCTTGACGGAACCTGTTCATCGGTGCTCAGGGGCTGGCGACAATTTTCACTGTGCTTGCGTTGCGAGCCGACGCACAAAACCATTTGGATCTTTATGCGCCGGAAACAGTTGCTTGTAACGTTACCAGCTACTGCTTGATCCTTGTTTTGATTTGTGATTGGATGTATACGTTTTAACTGACAGTTTCTGTTAGATTAGCAGTGGTACAGTGAAGATAAGGTGCTTTGGTTAGTGGCAGGGTTATAATTGCACGTTAAAGATTTGGTGTTTGTGGCATTGCTGCAAAATACTTGGTTTTGTTTAGTCACATGACAAGGTGTAAGCTTATGTGTACTTGGTGCCGTGAGCACTTTATGTGGGTTGCTGAACGCGCTTCATCCAACCAAGCGTAAAGATCTGTTGCGCAGAAATGATGTAAAATTGACAAAACCATGTTGTAATGAATTTTTTTAAAACGTTACATGCAATAGTACATTCAACATGCTGCCACTTGAACGTCAGTAGCATGTATGTGCGTTATAACTAAGCTAAAATGAGTTGGCATTTTCCACAATATGTTTACAAGCTGAAAACAATATTTTTGGCATCGCTTCGCTTTATATATTTAAACATCAATCCAACGAACTCATTAACCCAGAGCATTGCATCATCAGTTTCCATTCTTAACTATGTCAGCCGTGTCGTTGCCAAATCATCCAAATTCAGCATGCTGATGCACAATATCTTCATCTGTAGCGCTTTTACACAATGCACTGATACACAAAGCGTCGATGGTTTTTTGTTTATCCACAACACGTGAAACAAACTGTTTTCAAAGTGTACTTGAAATTGTTGCTAGCTACGTGCGATGATGTTTTCAAACTGTTTTAAGGCAGTGGTCTTCAACCTTTTTTGATGCATTTCACAGTTTGCTCGTTGTTGAACTTATTATTTCTTTCCTACTAGGCAAGAAGTGATATAAAATAATATAAAAAGGTTTGGAACCACTGGTCTGTAAAAAATGCTACACATATAATGAATAACTTCACAATGTAGTGGAAATTCCTCCCCTTGATTTATAAAAATTCTTTCCGGCTAGGAATCAGCGGTTTAATAGCAACGGATAAATGCACGAAGCTTGCTCAGTAACCCGCTTAGCCAAAGGTGTATGAAATTAAGATTGAGGCGTTGTGACCTTGTCCATAGGCCGTTCTCACTTTGTAAGCAAAAGCATTTGACTTCAGAATTTCAACGAAACCCTATTAGCACAGTTGTTTAACTTGTAGTATGCCAGTGTGTACCGTTGTGACCCTAGGTCATCGAGTCAATGGTCGGCAAGCGGTGAGTTGGCGCCAATCTCAAGTTATTATCAGTTCAGCTATTGGCGCTATGCTCACAACCAGCGCTTGTGAATGTTGAGCTCAATATTTGAACGTTGTGTTGCGCTTGGTGGATGGAAGTTGTTTTTTAATGGTAGAAAATTGCTTGGCGCAAGCCCATTACCGAGGCGGCAATGCTCATACGTACCCAAGTAGTTGATGGATATTATTTTCCGAGTATTTGGATTGAAATGTGATTGTTGCGTGAAGACGATACAAAATCAAACGCGGTCGATGTGTCGACCACACGTCTATAAAGTGTCGCCAACTTCGAGGCCTTGTAGATTTTCGGTAAAAAGGGCAGGAATGTTGAAAAAACATTTCATTTTGATCAACATGATCCCACTAAGAATAAAAATTAGACGATTTTTTAAATCTTTACGGCAATCTGATGCTCAACTTTGCATTTATAAACATCAAGTCAGCTTTCCTGCAATTTACTCATGGAAAACCGCCAAGCCAACTTCCGTGGAAACTTAAATAACATCTGTCACATCAGCAACTCAATATTAACCCAATTCCTAGAACCCTTCCGGGGGTAAACCGGCAAGTCGTCGCGCTTGTCACCACTAACTCTATCTCTCATTCAATCCACGATTTTATCAATGGCAACGAAGGACCAAACTGGGAAAAGCGCTGGTTTAGTCAGCCGGCGTTTTCCACTAAATATAAAGTGATGTACGTCATGTGAAACTGCGTAATGGGAATTTTTCTATTTTGGTAGATCAGCCAAACTTATTCCCAATGAGGTTAGCATTCAAGTCGTTATCGTTTTCATTGAGGGTCAACAATATAAGTTTGTATTAGCAGCGGGATTACAGCACCTGTGTTGAATTGCTGTTACCAGATCAAATATTTTGTGAGTATCCTTTTTTAGCGAAAGCAAAGTGGCTTTTTGGGGTGTTCAGTTAACTTGAAATTTGTTTGTGTCTACATACCCTAAATGTCCATGGTCTAAATTCGTTTTCAGAGGAATGGGAAGAGTAGTGCTATGTATGTGAGAAGTCTCTGATAAAATAACAGCTATGTGGACACGGACGGTATACACAGGTTCATAACAAAGTTGTCAGATTTGTGATTTAAATCTTCTTGCGGAACTCACCAATCCAGTCTCTGACTCATCATTTAATCCTTCGCCTTCAGTCGACCTTCAACTCACTCTAAACGGAGTGAAATTATCGCCAGCAATTGTGTTTAGTCGCTACACAACAAACCCACTATGACGCGGGCCGCTCACGAGCCAAAGCAGGAAGCTTTAATGTAGTGCACTCGCATATGTGATCAACCTACATTGCTACTGACGCTTTCTCTGTCGTCGAATAACTGTTTTGTGTTTTCTGTCAAATGCTGCCCCGGAAACAACGCGTCTGACGCACGGGCGACATGTTAGGCGTCGAACACTGCGTTTTTTTTAGACCTCGTACATTTTGCAGTACTAGATTAGAAGCATGGCTTTGTCAATATGTTGAGTTTTAGGGTTTTAGATAACAGGTGTTGAAATGAAAAATGCATGAAAAACGATTAGGCAGGGTCTTGCTATGCAAATTGTATACAATGCATACATTGAATCGAAAATGTTTTCATAAACTGTTGTTGAAATATACGTAGATCACTGTACACAACCTCGTTTCAATTAGCTTTTTGATAAAGCCAATATACAGCTATTTGTTGGGATTGATAACAATATTTTTGCACAGTCAGGCGTTTTAGAGTCCAGTATTAGTCTGTGCTTAGCAAAAGCGCTCGTAGCGTGCTCCCAGCGAGCTTTGTGCAGTCACGCGTAACAAGGTTTAGTTTAAACTTTTCGAAATAACTAAACGAAGCCTATTGTTTACCTGTCATGTTATAACGTTTTGAGCGCATTTCAACCGATCTACTCAAACTGTTAAGGACGTTAAAATGTTTGCAGACATTAGCCAAACAATATATAAACTGTTGTGGCCAGGCATTGTATAAAGTTTTGAAGTGTCTTCTGGTAAATGTATTTTGCGTACCGTTCGACGCCCGATTCAGGCAAATATTACTAAAAGCACAAGATAAACAAACTAATTTGCCCAAACTAAACGAAAAAACAAAACCCCGCAAAATTCACCAGTTGATGCCATGAAAATATTGCATGGTAGGGCGCTGTGTAATATGTAATTACTCCGTGGCGTTCAACTCTTTCACACGCTGTGTAACGCAGCGACGGCAGAGCACCGGTAAAGGTCAGGCTGGCTCGGCGCGCACCCTAGTGATCTCTCAATGCGGTTTTGTGTGCAATTACAAGATAAGCTTGCGCTCGCCTCGAGCAGCCGTCGTGGCACTCGTAATAGAAGACCCGCGGCGAACAGATGGGTTCAGATATTCTTCTTCGTCAGTTAAAGCGAGACATTGCTTTCAAATCAGTTATGGGTTATAGCTGTACGTTGGTAAACTAGGTTTGTTATAAAGGTTAGTCTGTGCAGTTAATGTGTTTTTTTGGTTAAAAATTGAAGGTGTTTTTAATGATATACATGTTTGTATTGTTGTAAAGTACATACACTTTGGGTGTGTTGTAAATGGCTGTGGCTAATTCTGTGTTGACGCATGGAATGTTAAAGTTTGTTTCGTATAATTAAGGCATAGTTACTGATCTCATCCTAGATCAAGTTTTGCGAAAGTGTTTTAACTAGAAATCAGATAATACAAAATTTACACATGAAAGAAACATTTTAGCCAAAATCGGCGAAAAGTTAATTTCCAAGCCATTTTCTTTCAACGCAAAAATCTTTTCTACATAATTCGCAACTTCGTCCGAGCTGCATCCTGCGAAGGCTCGCAATTAGCAGTGAATTGCCACCAGATTTCCTCGAGTATTTCTCAGCAATAATCGACCAAATAATTACCGGTTGTTGCAGGCGCGCCAGAAATCTGGTACACGATTCACTTTCTGTAGTAAGTACCTTGTTTTTCGGCTTCAAAGCAATGTACACATGGAAGTTAAGTCCTAGGAGAAGTATCTTTGGTCTACTGGGAATGTGTATTGTTTGCCACAGATTCGACGTTATGTTATGTCAGTGACCATTGCGTTGTTTTTGAAAAGGTCGTGTCGGGGCTACTTGTCAAACGGGTCACATTCTGTGGTTTGAATGACTATAAGTGACCTGGTGTGTGCATATTTAAGTTGCTTGTTATGTTCTGTAATGCACTGAACGCTATGTTAACATGAGCTCACATTGATTTTTTTCATGTTGCAAGGCCACGAACTGACTGTTACATGAGTTGTAGTGATCGGGTTGTCGGATCAAGGTGCTAGAATGTCATTAGGATATAGCACTACTTTGCATCAGGGTTTGTTTGCTTGTAGATCTAGAATTTTGGCAAACCTGCAAGGTTTCTCGATGCGTTATCGTGCTTTTCATTGTTGTTTCACGAGCAGTCCTCTGTCCTTTGAGACAATTTTCTTCAAATCATCTTAATCTGTTTGTCAGGAAGGTAATCTACATGTAATGAATATCCAGGCATTATTTAACGGGCTAACGAGTAATACAAACACATTTATGTAAAACAGCAACCGTAAGATATTGATAATCACCACCAGTTAAAGACAAAATGCTTTGTGTGGTTGCGGGTTATGAAAGTTGACCTCAACCCCCAGCGCTGCCTTCTTCCATTGCCACCACCAACATCAGCACTAGTGAATTCGCATTGAATAGCTCGAAGCAATACACGAAGTTCGATTACTTCCGTCCTGAATTGTCGCGGTTGCCTAGACCAAACTCGGAAAGCGTCGACAGTCTGCTGTTCAGCTTGCTCAGCGCTTTGGTTCGGGCTCAGCAGCCGTCAGGCAAAGCAAGGTAGCCAGGTTTGGGTAATTATTTCCCCCTAAGGATCGGCGTCGCCTCTTTAATTATTCACTTTCCGTGTTGGAGGCTTCGTGTGGCTTCCCTAGGGACGCAAGACCCTGTTTTAAGGCAAAGGTGTGCTTGAAAAGGTTAGAGAACTTGGGTTAATGCGATTATTTGGTTGCTGTGAAGTTTGTTTTTCAGTTAGGATTGATTTTAGGTGACTGTAGTGATTTTGGGCGGTGCTTGATATCTGACATATATTGTGGATTGCGTTAAAGAGAACAAATTGACTCGGTCAGCACGACATGCAAATTGCCTGAATTTGCAATTAGGCAAAGCCAGCTATAATGCGATGCTGCCAATCTAAATACCGCCATACGTATGACCTATCACGTAGCCACGCATATGTATACTGCATCCCAGCTAGTAGCATTTAAAGTTGCAGGTTGTATAGAATAGGTGATAGTGGATCAGGTGCGCAGTTTCTATCAGATAGAGCTGTGGTATTTTCGCTGTCCTGATTCATCCGTGTGCGTTCTACGTCATACGTTACGGATTTCACTAAGTTTTCTATCTAAACGTGACAGTTATGTTTCGACGTAATAAGGGCGTTGTAGTCTATAGTAATTTCGAGTTGTTGGTAAAACCTTTTAGCAGTGTTAAAATATAAGGCAAATCTTCGCTGTAAATCGTATTGGCTGTTAGGCTAATTATTTTGGAGGTGAAGTGCTGGTTTTCTATGGAAAGTGACTAAGGCTCTGTAATAAATGTTCGCTTTGTTTAAAATCCACGAAAGTCATTCACTATTAAGATGTTCAAAGATGTATATTTCCCTTTGTGGCATCAGTTTGGTGAAAACAGTTATCGCAATCAGTTTGTTTGTGAAGTTGTCTGCAATAGTAAACGACTTGAGCGGTCTTTCAACAGGCGTAAAACCCAAACCTGTAAAATCGGTCATACACCTAGATTTTGAGTATGTTCCTTTCACTAGAGGCAGCCGTAATTCAGCATGTTTAAAAATTTATTGGGTAGGTTTGCTTTACCCAGGACGTGATGTAAAGTATTGTCGTGGCGAGGGTGAGATGTTATGCTTCGAAGCCTAACCTTGGCAATTGTATTCATCTTAAGTAGGCTGCTGCTGGGTTTGAAGTGTCTAGAAGTCGTCGTAGCCGCCCCGTTGTATCGTGTTGACATAACTGACTGGGTCCCTAACGTTCGGAAAATGCTGGTCAAGGTTTTGTGAAAGTTAAAATCTCGCGGTAGTTCAACATTGGATAAATTATTTTGTAATTAAAACACCAATCATTTTGCAAAAAAACGTAAAAGATTTGAAAGTAAAAGCAATTACATGTGAAAAGTAATTTTGAAAGACTAAATCAAAATAAGATTGGAAATAAAAATAAATGTAAAAGTAAAACGTTTGCCACCGATTATGTAAATTTTATATTTTATGTCCCGTATGTAGTTTTGCTGTTAACGTTACTAAATACGTGAGGACTTCTTTCATTTTGAACCCAAAAAAACTTACAGAAGTTTCATGCATACAAAACGAACAACCTTATAAAGTTGCACGCAATGAACTACACATATACTGTTCTCGCATTTAAATACCTCGGTGTATATGTCACTAGTCAATTCCTCCATGTACATTTCGCCATCCGTCTCCACACATTTACCATCACTGCTGGATTAACGCAAAACTATCCCAAGGCGAAAAAGCTTGGTCGATTAAAAGGTGAAAGATCGTCCATTGGTGTTTACCAAAGACCATCCTCTCAATCTTGTGTTGTTATTACCGCACAACGCTTTCCGACGAATCGCGTCCATGGCTGGTACTGAGAACTTCGTACGTTAGTCTGACAAGTTTTTCTCAAAGAGCTCTTGCTACAGAAAGCTTTGTCGGGGCGTGTTCTTGAAAAGATAATATTTTCTTTTGAAACATTTCAGGGTATGGGTAAAGTTTTACTAATCACAAAGATTCGTTTTAAACTGCAAAGAGTGAAGGAAGTTTTAACCAGTTTTGCTTACACAGAAGCTGAGAAATTATGTGCTTAAAAGTAATATTTCTTTCCATGGTTTTCCCTTTCATGATATTACTAGGTTAACCTTGGGTTATTGGTTTTATGATCGCTATAACTCTTGTCAAGTTAGTCTAAGTTTTGTTTGTGCTTTTGGTCCTACAGTTTTAGTGCTGTTTTGACAGTTTATCACCAAGCACAGCCGCTCTGGGTTCGGTAGAGATAACTCCAACCTGTGGAAGATTTTAATTCGGAATTTTGCGTCAGGTCGAATCATGCGATTGTGGTCCCTTAAGCAAATTATCCAGCGAAGGTCATAGATAGATTAAAGCTGACAGAGCCTAGGCTTGGAGCGTTAGAGGTTTTGCAACGTAGTATGGTCAGGTATGTTACTGGCGCACCCAGTTTGTTTCTTCACTGTGCGGTAAATTTTTCAGGCCGTTTTTAAAGAGTTGTTAGTTTTTGAAAACTTCAAAAATAAACTATGGAAAATATCAAGCGATGTCCATTGACGTTTTGGGGTAACTTTTAGACGAAAAGTCACAAAATTCGTTAAGGACATCTTCATTGTAAAGTCTTGCACGAAAAGGGCGATTTGCAAATATTTACATGGGTTGCATCTTATGTTTGGCTGCCCAAATAACTGACAAGAATGATTTGATTCAAAGTTTGTCCATATTTACAGCGCAACCCGAATACATCAAAGTTGTCGAACAATTGTGAGCTTACTACCGTTGCTTATACAGCGCCGAGCGTCCATTGTCACTTCGTTTCCACAGCAAAAATCACAACCCTACAACTTGTTAACATTTCCAGTATTGTCCTAGTCCGTTCTCCTCAATCCGTACAAGCCAAT
>QXVZ01006670.1:0-23034 GCA_008931825.1 Phallusia fumigata
ATTGACATACAAGTTTGTGCAACGTTTTTTTAATTTACCCTGTTTGGGATAAGAATCTTATCACTTGGATTTTATTTTACTTAAAATTTATTGCAAGAATATATGTATGTATAGTTTCTTTGTAATGAGATGCTCTGGTTTCACGAATATATCAGGTCTTTGAAGAATGAAATGGAAGCGACCCGAACTGAATCTGATAATGGTGGAAGCGCGGCTCAGCTAAGTTGCTTTGGGATAGGTTAGAATTTAAAATTGAAGTTCTCACTGTTTATAAACAACTTCATCATTGTTATTGTTGACCAGATTTTCCTGAACCTTGTCGCAAATATTATGGCCCCAGCACCGAGGACTGTTTAAAGGTGGTGTGGAACATCACTGGATGTTTACCAGAAGGCGATAGTTACCCAGAAAAACTTCATNCAACTTCATCATTGTTATTGTTGACCAGATTTTCCTGAACCTTGTCGCAAATATTATGGCCCCAGCACCGAGGACTGTTTAAAGGTGGTGTGGAACATCACTGGATGTTTACCAGAAGGCGATAGTTACCCAGAAAAACTTCATCCCTCTGAAGTTTCCTTTCTGTCAGCTCTTAATTATACGTAAGAAGCAACATAAGTTTGGTTAAATACTGTCATCACATAACAACTTTTGATGATTGTTAAGCTGCAGTGCATATTACCACCAGTTTGCACACATTTCTTTTAGGCTTTCTAAAGTACAACATTGTTCAGCTATTTCTCACCTGGTGATAGTTTTAGTGTCATTGTGAAATTTTGTCACCAAGCAAAAAAACTCAGTTCAGCAGTTCCTTGTACAAAAACCTCTATTGATACTGGAGTAAAACTTTGTTAATCAGATTGTTGCCTAACTTAGGTGAAATTGGAGCAACAAATGATTTATAATGTTTTTTTAATTAAAAATTTTGGAAAAAAATGGTTTTTCATCTCAAAATCAGGATTTTCTGCTTTACAGCTGTGTACCTGTACACTAACCACATTCCAGTTCCATATTTCTTAAATCCAACTGTTTACTATTAAATCTTACTTCACTGCATTGTGCCCAAATTTCTACATCATTATAACACCGTAATTACTCAGCCATCATTGTTAACCAACAACAATTGTCATGCTTTACATCCAATCCTCTTTGGGTATTGAGTGGGTAAAGTTTTACTGTATCCATGAATTCGTAATTCAGCTCATTTTAAAAGAAATGCTGGCTAATATGTTTGATTAATGTGATTTTTTTGTTAACCACTAACTAGGTAATGTCAGGCAAAGATTTTGGCAAAACTGGATTTTTACCTAATTCTGATGAATTTGACTGTATAACTGGCATCAACCGCTTTTTGTTAATAAAATCTGCTGTGCTCCCACTTTGCCATCTTAATCACTCCCTCCCAATGAAGTAATATTTAAGTGATACCTTCACATTTTTTTCCCGTACCTTGAACATGATAAAGTTGTATGTTTTAGTGCCTTACTGGAAAATATGGACACAATCAGAACAGAAGCAGATGCTGGCAATTCTTCCCAACAACTCAAATGTTTTGGCATTGGTGAGTTATCACCTCGAACTGTCATATGTTGTGGGTTCAAATCCCACTGCCAACTAGATTTTTCTACCCTACTTCCAGCTGCCCTGAAATGCCATAGCTCTGATTTATTTTATGCCTTGTGTAGGTCTGACATAGAGTGATATCAGATAGTCACTGTTTGTTGAGCATGGATATGTTACCAGGCTTGAAAAATTTATTGTTCACAAAAAGGTTTTGTAAACTATAACAGGGTGTCAGCATTGGACTATGCTTTAGATATAGAATTAAATCACAGCTGTTGAATTGTTGTTTCTGAATTTTTGGTTTATTTAATGCAATGTTTTGTTATAGATTTACCCGACACATGCCGAACTTATTACGGCCCACATTCAGAAAGTTGCCTCGAAACTGTTTGGAACATTGCCAAGTGCTTACCCGAGGGCACTGAATTTCCACCGAAACTAAATCATCTGGAACAAAATGCTCTGAAAAAATTAACATACACGTAGGTTCCTGAACAAAGTCTGTGATTTTTTTACCTTGGACTGTAAGATTGTGGAAATGTTGTTTAAAATGTTTTTTTATGTAACAGAGCTCTATTAAGTCAAATGGAATCCATAAAATTGAAAGCAGATAATGGGTCAAGCTCAGCCCAACTTGAATGCTTTGGAATAGGTGATTATCTGTCTTGAAGTCATGTGGTAAACTTCACATTTTTGTGAGTTTCTTTTCTGTGCAGATCTTCCCGACACATGCCGAACTTACTATGGCCCACATTCAGTGGATTGTCTGAAAACTGTTTGGGGGTTGGCTAAATGTTTACCGGAGGGTGATGATTATCCGGGCAAACTATCACATTTAGAAATTCCTGCCCTTGCATCACTAAATTACAGGTTATATATCTTTATTAATTTAAGTGAAGCATGTGAATGTATTTTGTTGCCCAACTTTCAATTTCTTTTATGTCATGCAACTCTTTGATATGCCAAATATTTGTTGCATGCAATTAACTCAAACCTTTTGAAATTCGTTTTTACACAAACGCCTGATATGTTAGCCCCATATGCACCTTTGACTATGGGAAACCTTTTAAGGAAAATATGGGATTTCCCTGGGTAAATTTTTTTTTTAATTTCATTCCTTGATTTGATTATACCAAGGAAGCATCATTTCATTGAGTGATGTCATGTAAGGTTTGGCCGTAATATTTACAAAGCTACAACCCTCATAAACTTATATTCAACAAAACATCCAAGCTACAAAAAATCTGAAACAAAAAGTTTTTCCACAGCACATTACTGGATAATATGAAGGCTGTAAAAGCAGAATCAGATGCTGGCAATTCCACCCAACAACTTAACTGCTTTGGCATAGGTAACACAAACAATCCTAGTATGCATTTTGTATTACCAAACCACAATCAGTTTAAGGTTTTTCAAAAAAAAATCTGACCTGGGTCGATAAGAATGACTTGGCTTTTAATAGTTTCACGAATAGTTGCTATAAAAAGGCTTGCACCATATTCACTATTTTAATGTTTAAATGTTTGGTATTTTGCACTGAATATCCAAGTATGAGTGCTCAAATGGAAAGAAAATAAGAAGAGTAAGAAATATTTGTCAAATTTGTAAATGGAAAAGTCCTAAGGTGAAATAAGAAAGGTTTGTCAAATTTGTAGATGGAAGGTTAACAAAAAGCATTTATGCATTACCTGCCTGGTATATTTATCCTGATTATGTATGAGAGTTTTAACTTTGGTCATAATTATAAACATATAAACTTACCAGATTTTCCTGATCCTTGCCGAAAATTTTACGGCCAACACTCAGTGGGATGTTTGAAGATTGTTTGGGAAAATGTCGGATGTTTGCCCGAAGGTGATGAATTTCCAGACAAGCTTTCACATACAACACTCGCTGCTCTTAGATCGGTGAACTACAGGTTAGTGGTTTCAAACCTTTTTACTATCGTTACCCTGAGAATGATTTCAATTCCTCCTGGTTTTAAGCTTACACTGCAATCGACTATAGTCTCCATACTCGCTACTATGATGTCATAGATAGTGTTAAGTGTATCAACTAAAGAGATGAAATTCTATTTTCTACAAAGTTTAAAATGTTTTAGTACAACGGAACCGAGAAATGATAATCTAATTACCCCCTGAAAAATGTCAAATTACCCCCAGGTTAAGTACCACTGCTTTAGATGAAGATAAGATTGGTTTTAGTAAAGAATATTGCTTTTGTTGAAAAATATGATATTTCCTCCTAATTGATAGAGTAGTAATAAGCTGCAGCACCTCAAATTCATACGTTGAATAATTCATCAAAGGTCTGAAAGGTTTATCTTAGAAGCAATTTGTGCAAGTAGCACAGTAGCTATTTCTTGTGTAGCGACATTTAAATTCAGTATTGATAACCTTTTTTTGTAGAGATTTGTTTTAGCACTTGGTCGTTAAGTATTCCACATGTTTTGTTAAATCATTGTTAATTCTTTTTAGCGCTTTACTAAGTCACATGACTGAGATAAGAACTGAAGCTGATAATGGTGATTCAACACAACAGCTCAACTGTTTTGGAATTGGTAA
This sequence comes from Phallusia fumigata, assembly GCA_008931825.1. Lineage (NCBI taxonomy): Eukaryota > Metazoa > Chordata > Ascidiacea > Phlebobranchia > Ascidiidae > Phallusia > Phallusia fumigata. The sequence goes on from QXVZ01006670.1 coordinate 4,128, forward strand.
TTTTTTACAAGTTTTCTTCTGTAAAAGCAGTGTTTTCCAATGTATTTATAATCGCGAGCTACACAATCACTGTGTTAAATCGTCTCAAAAAGAAGATAGAATACAGTAACCTGATTTTGTTTCGACAAACGCTGAAATGTCAGTATGAAATGTCAATATTGATAACACCAACATTGGTAACAAAAGAACACATAACTAAATACAATAAGTATTTCTAATTTCCATTTTCACTCTCGACTGTTGTTAAAATTGCAACAAAAGTAATAAAAAGTAAAACACCACAAAATTTGTTTCTACTCGAAAAAAATGATTCCTTATGTTTAGATCTTCCTGACACATGTCCCAAGTACTACGGCATTCACACTAAGGATTGTTTGAAGACTGTATGGAGCAATGTTGGATGTTTGCCAGAAGGGCATGAGTTTCCTGATAAACTTGCTGTTTCCACTGTTGCAACTCTTACGGCTTTCAACTACAGGTAAAACCCAATTTGTAAGGTGCAAAAGATCTGCAGTATACCTGGAAGCAGACTCATTATCAAATTATCGATTATCCCAAAACTAAACGGAAATCAGCAACTTTATTTTAGAATTGACCATATCCATTTTATTGTAGTCTTATTAGGAAATATTGGGTGATGGTTCTTGTAACTCCTTTTAACATTATGTGCATTGCAAGCGTACCTTTCTGCATGTAATTTTTAACCTCAAAGTGTGCAACTGACAAATGATGATTTTAATCCCAGCTATCTGCTTGATGTTATGACCAAAACCAGGGAGGATGCAGATAATGGAGATTCAGCTGAGCAATTAAACTGTTTTGGAATCGGTAAAACCAGTTCTATTTGTTTGGTTTATAGGTGTAATAACACTCAGTTTTTTATTTTAGACCTTCCCAACACTTGCCCAACATACTACGGTCCCCACTCAGTGCCTTGTATGAAAACTTTATGGGAAATGGTTAAATGTTTGCCGGAAGGTGATGAATATCCTGACAAGCTTCTTCCTGCTCAAGTTGATCTGCTGGAAGTTCTGACATACAGGTGGGCGTAACTTGAGTTTTAGAAGCGTTAAGCTTTTAATGCAAAAAATACTGTTTGATTAACTGATATTGGTAATTACACAACTGATATTGTGTAATTTGGAATTAACCATAAAAATTCAACAAACCATACTGATGTGACTTGTTTTGACCAAAGCAGTCTTATCGGTTTTCGTACAAATCACTTTGGACTGCTATGTTTGAAAAAGTGGTTGATATTAATTTATCTTTATTGCAAAAACTTGGCTTTAAAGTGAGTCATAAAACAATAACAGAAAAATGTCCTGAGATAAAAGAATTTGGAAAACTTGCGTGTCCTCATTAATTTGCTATTGCTTTTGCAACAGCTGTCCCATCATTAGTGTGATATATTTCCAGTCGCTCATGTGACTTTGAAAAAAATATGTGCCCTTATTTTTCACAATAAAAATGGTTTTGGATTTTCAAAGATTTTGAATTGAATGTCATATTTTACTTTCCACATAACTTGTATACAGTGCATTGCTAAGTGAAATGAAGAGAATTAGAGCAGATTCCGATGCTGGTGATTTAACAGAGCAACTTAACTGCTTTGGAATTGGTAAGAATGTTTGAACTTTTAAATTTTTACTACAGATGATTAAGACAGTATTGACACGGTTTATTAAGGTTTTCAACATTGGCGCAAACATGTTTTGAAATTGTGTTGGTTCTAGACTTAGGTATTACAATCACGCTGTGTTGTGCAAACCATGAATTGTGTTTCTAAAAAATGTATATAACCTCGCTTTTCAGATTTTCCTGATCCCTGTTCCAAATTTTATGGCCCACATTTGAGGGAATGTTTGAAAACTGTATGGGAAAGTGTAGGCTGTTTGCCAGAAGGAGATGAGTATCCTGATAAACTGAGGCCGGCAAAACTTACAACTTTAACCAATTCCAACTATACGTAAGCTGCATTGTTTGGGTCGCACTATTTGTATGTTGCTAATGCCTTGTTGTTTCTCAGCGCTTTGGTAGCTGCTCTAAACCTTGTGAGGAATGAATCAGACAGTGGGATAGCCAAACAACAAGAGAATTGCTTCGGAATCGGTAAGTTGAAGCAAATAGTTTCACCTTCTATTATGTGATGCCTAACTTGTCAGGACTTTTTAGATTTACCAGATGACTGTCCAACCTACTATGGTCCTCATCAAANAGCTTTTAATGCAAAAAATACTGTTTGATTAGCTGATATTGTGTAATTTTGAATTAACCATAAAAATTCAACAAACCATGCTGATGTGACTTGTTTTGAGCAAACCAGTCTCATCGGTTTTCGTGCAAATCACTTTGGACTGCTATGTTTGAAAATAAGTGGCTGATATTAATTAATCTTTATTGCAAAAACTTGGCTTTAAAGTGAGTCAAAAAACAATAACAGAAAAATGTCCTGAGATAAAAGATTTTAGAAAACTTGCATGTCCTTATTAATTTTCTATTCCTTTTGAAACAGCTGTCCCATTATTAGTGTGATATATTCCCAGTCGCTCATGTGACTTTCAAAAAAATATGTGCCTCTATTTTTCACAATAAAAATGGTTTGGGATTTACAAAGATTTTGAATTGAATGTCATATTTTACTTTCCACATAACTTGTATACAGTGCATTGCTAAGTGAAATGAAGAGAATTAGAGCAGATTCCGATGCTGGTGATTCAACAGAGCAACTTAACTGCTTTGGAATTGGTAAGAATGTTTGAACTTTTAAATTTTTACTACAGATGATTAAGGCAGTATTGACATGGTTTATTTAGGTTTTCTACATTGGCACAAACATGTTTTGAAACTATGTTGGTTTTAGAGTTAGGTGTTACAATGATGGCAAAAACCGCTGTGTTGTGTCAGCCATGAATTGTGTGTCTAAAAAATGTATGTAAACTCACTTTTAAGATTTTCCTGATCTCTGTTCCAAATTTTATGGCCCACATTTGAGGGAGTGTTTGAAAACTGTATGGGAAAGTGTAGGGTGTTTGCCAGAAGGAGATGAGTATCCTGATAAACTGAGGCCGGCAAAACTTGCGACTTTAACCAATTCCAACTATACGTAAGCTGCATTGTTTGGGTCGCACTATGTGTATGTTGCTAATGCCTTGTTGTTTCTCAGCGCTTTGGTAGCTGCTCTGAACCTTGTGAGGAATGAATCAGACAGTGGGATAGCCCAACAACAAGAGAATTGCTTCGGAATCGGTAAGTTGAAGCAAAAAGTTTCACCTTCTATTATGTGATGTCTAACTTGTCAGGACTTTTTAGATTTACCAGATGACTGTCCGACCTACTATGGTCCTCATCAAATGGCATGTTTGAAAACTGTCTGGGATATGGTTAAATGTTTACCAGAGGGTGATGAATATCCTCCGAAGCTTGGAGCATCTGAACGAAGCTTTCTGTCGAATCTCAATTACAGGTTTGTGAAGATTGAATTTCTATCAAAATGTCTAATAACATGTTGAACAGGTAACGTTGAAGTTATTCCAAACATGTGTATGTTTGTTTTTTGTCACACACATTCACTAGTGTGGTTTTCACTCCACTTGTCATTCTATTATTTTCAGTTGGTATAAACAGTTGTGCACTGTAATACAGTAACGCCCTACTTATTAAAAATGGTTGAGCAATTGTAACAGCAGTAACTTGTGCCCAGACAAAGCAGATAGAATAAACTTTTGTTTTAGACTTAATATCGAACAAAACCAGCAGCTGCAATGACTGAAAATTTTAGACGAATTGCACAGGCTTGAAAGATCAAAGCTTATTCGTAATCCCCTTCAGATCAAAGTTGGCCTGTAGTTTTATAATAGCAACATTGTAGTTTAGGTAAGTGTGGATTTTTGTGTGCAGTGCCTTGCATAGCTTGATGGAAAACATCAAAACTGAGGCTGATAATGGAACTGCTGAGGAACAACTGAATTGCTTCGGACTGGGTAGGGTTTGTATTGCGAGATGTAACGATAAAGAGAAATTGGGACTATTACTATTTCCAGTGTAGCCCATGTTGGTTAAGAAAAATAGAAAAACACTGATGGCGAGTTCTGTAGATGTTTGTGATGTTGTTTCCAAAATTGTTACTGCAGCATTTATTTGCGAGCCAGACAATGTGGTGTTTGCAATTATCACTGTGTCAGAGTTTTCCTTTTTATCATTGGTGCATAATGAGCTTGGGAAACAGTAAAGTTGATGTTTTGAATGTAGGAATGGAAAACATGCTGCACTTATAACCGTGATGTGATGGGGCACATCAAAAGTTTATTCTTAAAGCTAAAAATTTTGATAAAAATGTTAAGACAATAAATAAAATTCTGATAATTAATAAACAAGCAAATAAATTTTAGTAACACATGACATTTTGATCATGATAATAGAATTATATATTGCCATGTTTATTTGATATCCGAGTTATTAAAACTTTGAATTTGAATGTAAGGTTGAATTGTTTCTGGTTTAGTTCATTGACAAAATAAACAGGTAACTATAACTCTAGCAAAGCAATGTGCAAAATCCAGTTATAAAAAAAGAAAGAGTGCGTAATGAAATGGTATATGCAAGTAAGATTGACCTTACTTGTCAAAGTTTTTAAAAACAGTNAAAAAAGAAAGAGTGAGTAATGAAATGGTATATGCAAGTAAGATTGACCTTACTTGTCAAAGTTTTTGGAAACAGTAAAAAAAATTGTAAAAAATTGTGGCATCACTTTACTTTCATAGTTGCAAAAAAATTGAGCTGTTTTGTTTGCAAAGTAATTAATTTGGTGACTTGCTTTGCTAAAGTTGGACTTTTTTGTTGGTTATTTAGATTTGCCTGATACATGTCCAGGATTCTATGGTCCTCAAGATCTCAATTGCCTTAACACTGTGTGGGATCTATACGGTTGCTTGCCAGCAGGGAAGAAAAATCCTGAAACTTTGAACTATATAGATCGTTCAATTCTCGAGGCTAAAAATTACAGGTTTGTGATACTTTATACTTTGCCACTAGACATTTGAACCATTCCCGATTCAACTATGTTTGTGCCCTAAAGTAACATACAGCAGTGAATGTTTATGCCAAGTTTGTTTTTGTCACTGTAACTGTTTTTAAGTTATAATTTGTGAATGGAATGAGTGGAAATTGATTTCTCTTGAAGAGCACTAGAGTTATGCATTGTTTATTAGATTGGTGCTCCAACATTACAAATTAGTCACAAATATCTGAAACACATCAGACAAATAAAACATTTTATCATCCAAAACAATGTTTGGATATCACAGATTATATTTCGTTGCATTTCAGTGATCTGGCGAACGAAATTGGTACAATAAGAAACAGTTCTGATGCCGGGATCACAACTGCACAGGAGGATTGCTTTGGGTTTGGTATGAATTTTATTGTTAGCTTGTTTGTAAACTGTGGACTGACAGCTGTATTGTGCAATGGTTAAAATCCGCAATGGACCTAACACAGGGCTAAAGGTAACGGTTAAGATTCGAGGAACAGCTTGGGTGCTCTCAGAATAGCAGAAGTGCCTAATCGTTTGTTCCTAAAAACAAGTTGTGTGTTTAGTATTCCCTACCACCTGTGCAAAATACTATGGACCTCATTCTGTGGAGTGCTTGAAGGTTGTATGGGACATGGTCGGATGTTTACCAGACGGTCACCGATATCCTGATAAACTCTTGGCTTCTGAACTATTAACTTTAAGACGCTATAATTACACGTAGGTGTTGTTTTGTGCACATTTATTTGTCACATGTAACAATTTTGTAATACAGTGGTTTTCAATCTGTTTTGATACATATCCCCTTGCTTATTTTGAAACTTTTTATTCCTCTCCTACTAGAAATAAATTGATACAAAGTAATATTAAAAGGTTTGGAACTGTCTATCTGAAATGAAATACTTAACATGAAAATCTTAACTATAAAGTTGAAATTCTTCCCCTTAAATTGTAAATCCTCATCGAAATACAAACCGTAAAAATGTGGATGTAAAACTAAAGCAGAAACAATCATTAATGTACAAATTTAGTCTGTCTAATTTTTAACTCAATAACTGTTTTGTTTGAAGGTTTTTGTTTGCTCAAATGAATAAAATAAAAAATGAATCGGATGGTGGAAATTCATTACAACAACTTAACTGCTATGGAATAGGTAAGTTGTCGAAAAAACTTTTAATTTTCAACATGGAAATATTTGCAGGTACATAGTTTAACTTTAATAACATTTTGAAAACTGTTGAATGTTTGACGTCAATTTGAGTTCACCTATCTGGTCCACTGGGTTGTAGCAATTTTCATTAAGTTTTTCAAATACAAGTGACCGAGACAGGACTAGAACCTACAACCTTGCGAGAACGAGGCTGTTGTGCTAACCACCTAAATGTTTGTTTGTTTCATTTTTATCTTTGGTGTGGAACAACGCCTGAATGCGTTGTGCTCACAATGAGTCCACCATCAAGCTCTCATTGCAGTTTCGTTAGATCATTTTATACTGGATTTTAGATTTTTTGAAGTTGGGGACTTCAATTTGGGTCAACTTTGGAGCAATGCTGCTTAAGTTTCTTGCCAATGAATGGCAACATACTTTGTTAGCAGTACATTACAAATGTAAAAATTTTATAAACTACCTGTTTCTTCACAGATTTGCCTCCAAGTTGTCGATTTTACTATGGCCCCAATTCAATAGATTGTTTGAAGGAGGTTTGGGATTTGGCTGGATGTTTACCTGAAGGAGAAAGATACCCAGAAAAACTTTCATTTTTTGAGATCTCGGCTTTGTCTGCATTAAACCATAGGTTTGTTTCTTGTAAAAATAGTTTTGTTGGTTTTATGCATGTGTTTTACACAAAAACTTAGGAAAATGCCAAATATTCATAGAAGTGCAAATGCTGCATAGAATTAAAATACAGAAGAAAGCCTAGGACTTTAAACATCTTTTTTGCTTTTAGAAAAACCTCCCTTATTTGAAAAAACCTCCCTCAGTATTTGAAATCTATAGAAACCTAATAAAGATGGAAACATTTGATTATTATGTAGCCTAATTCCATTAAATTTGTGGATTTGTTGGTTTTGTTTGTAATAAAGTGTTAACACTAAGTTTTAATCAAGTCGAAAACATTTTTGTGAACAGTGCGTTGTCATCTTCCTTTAAAACAATAAAAAATGAATCAGACGCCGGGGATTCTTTGCAGCAGAAAAATTGCTTTGGAATAGGTAAGCAGTCTTAAGATATGATTGCAGAATCATTATTTGCCAAAGTTAATCTCAGCTATTCGTCCACTCTTTGGTAGATCAATACCCAGTGACAGCAGTGTCTATTCCTGTCTATTTTAACATATTTCATGTAAAAACCAACTTAAATGTCAAAACTAAAAGAATTTAAAAACATAACTGTCATAGAGTTTGTATTCAGTGAACACGTTTTACTGCAAACATTTTGACAATCACTGTTGTCATCGTCAGCACATCATCCTTGTCATTAGTTATATGAAAAACTGTGAGTCATTTGATACTGGGATCTGCCCTGAAGCTTTTATGCAGCCAAACAAAAACAGATTATAAAAAATTCCTAATCCAAAATAATCTGTTAGCCAGATGCTTACAGAAGCAAATTGGGTTTTGAAATGATTAAATTAGTGACTAAAAGTTAACATTTCTAAAGCTCTGTTCAATTCTATTCTATTGAGACTTCATGTGACTCTCTGTGCAGATTTGCCTGATGAATGCAAAACTTACTATGGCCCTCATTCACTGTCGTGTTTGAAAGTAATTTGGAAAGATGTTGGATGTTTGCCAGAGGGAGATGAATACCCAGAAAAACTGTCAACAACTGAACTGGAAAGATTGTCCAAATTAAATTATAGGTTTGCTTTTGTTAATCCTTGCCTGAGACTTTTTGCGTTAGACCAGTTACAATTGAGTTGTGTATTTGTTTTTTTAAGAAACTTGAGCGCTGAAATAGAACTTATAAAAACTGAAGCTGATATGGGGAATTCAAGTCAACAGCTAAAGTGCTTTGGAATTGGTAAAGTTTTGTAGTTTTTTGTTGGTATACATTTTAAGAAATAACTTGCTAATGGATGATTGCAGAAAGAAAATATTTGAGCAAAATCATAAATGTTTTTTGTCTCTAATGTAGAGCAGGAGTTCTTAATTTGGCCTGCTAGTAAGATTTTGGTGTGTAATAAGTGAAGTTTGTTGTATTCATCAAAACTTTACGCTAAACTCCAGGTTTTAAAAGTTCTATTCTGAGTTTAGTTTTTTTCGCTTGGTGAAAAAAATCACAGCGACACAATTACAGTGGAACTATCACCGAGTTGGAAATAGCTGCACAACTTAATAAACGCTTAATTAGAAGTGGAGTTAGTGAGTTTGATAAATAATAGCAAGGAAACATGACCAAAAATGTCCTCTGATCTAGAGAACATTAGGTCAAGAAATTTCACCACTATCTAAGAAAATAAATCTTTATTAATGCTATTCTTTTTAGATTTGCCTGATGAATGTCGAACTTATTATGGGCCTCATTCTGACGCTTGTTTAAAAACACTTTGGGAAACAGTTGAATGCTTACCAGAGGGTAATAGATACCCAGACAACCTTTTCCTCACAGAAATAGCTGCTCTCCGCTCTACAAACTACACGTACTTTCAACCATGAGTGTATTTGATCTTTTATTTTGTCATTCTCCAACTCGCAATCTTTGCAGAGCTCTGTTGAGTGAATTTGAAAACATCAGAACGGAATCTGATGCGGGAGATTCAGTTGAACAAATGAACTGTTTTGGAATCGGTAATTTTTCAAATTTCTGCTTCTCAGTTTGGGCTCGGAATTTGGAGAATACTTTCCTAATGCAGATTTGCCTCATACCTGTCCCAAATATTACGGTGTCCACACAAGAGAATGTATGAAGACTGTATGGGAGATGGTCGGCTGTACACCAGAGGGACATGAGTTTCCTGACAAACTTCAAGCTTCTGAAGCGAATGTTTTATCAGTACTGACATACAGGTGAATATGTTGCAGTTTCTTAGCACTTTCTTCGTTCTGGATAACTATATTAGCCATGTAAAGTAAAAGATACAAAACCTCATTTGCATCCAAATGAAATTTTGAGGTAAAGATTAAAAAAAAGAAATTAAATGATTTTTTCTCAACTTTGGGTTGTAAATACCAACTTTTAATAACAGCTGCTCCCCTAAGCAGTAAAAAATGGAATTATATTTTTCTGGTTTTGAATTGCCAATATATCAGCAATGATTTTACAGGAAGCTGTTACAAACTTTTACTGCAATCAGAAACAATTCAGATAATGGGAGCTCAACTGATCAGCTAAACTGTTTTGGAGTTGGTAAGTTTTTTCTACCAGGTAGTTTGTGTAGATTCCAATTCAATGTTTTCTCAACAAAACTTTAAACTTTCACTGCCAACCCTAAATCAGAGGAATTGTTTAACTTTCATCTTGATTCCCAGGCATTGTCCTGCAACCCGGAATTGTGAAAAAACCCTAAGAACATATGCAATGGCCAATTGAAAATATTTGCTGGTCGGGGTAAAAGTATTAAGACGCAGTCTGTTTCCATGTCAACACAAGTGTTTGCAAACTCAGATGAACCAGCATCTAAAATATCTAAACATTACATTGATCAAAAAGTTAACCTAAAAAACAAATTTTGAAGAACAGTTTTAAAAGTTAGATATCCAATAAACGTTTACAAATTGGAGGCTATGTTACTTTATGATGCAGTTGTTGGAAAAAGCGATGCAGTTGGGAAAATACACAAAAACTATTTGTGCAAGTGTTTGTGGACAGATGTCATAAACTCTGGAGTTGAACATGGCTCATCTGGACGTTTTTTTCTTTTGTTTTAAGGAAAGTTTTTGTTTTTTTGAAGATCTTCCTGATTCATGTCCAAAGTTTTATGGTGAACATACGATAGAGTGTTTGAAAACAGTTTGGGCAGAAGTTGGTTGTTTAGTCGATGGTACAGCGTATCCTGTAAAGCTTCCCACTTCGCTCATCGCCACGCTTTTTGCAACAAACTATACGTGAGATCAGAAACTAAATAAATGCATCTTGATGTTTTCTAACAACTTAATATTTCAGAACTTTGTTTAATTCATTTAACACGACCAGAGCTGAAGCTGATTTAGGAGATTCTTCTGAACAACTCAAATGTTTTGGAGTCGGTAAGTTATGTGATTTCTATGGATCTACAAAGTGGTTGGACTTTCGACACACCTGCGATAAGAATTATGCTTATTGTCAAAGTTGGATTATTGACACAAACACAAAAAGAAATTTATTCGTGGAAATTTCACAAACCCTTAAAAAATTATAATGATACACTAGGAAGTCGCGACGCACAGTTTGAGAACGATGGTTGCAGACTTTGTGTCCATGATGGATGTGAAGTATTTGAAAACTATGTCCAGCCATTTCTTTTGTGAATCAGACAGCGCAAATGAAACACATAATTAATTAAATTTAACACAAACAGCTGAATAATATTTTAATTTATTTTTTGTAGACTTGCCCGACACATGTCCGACCTACTATGGCCCACATTCTGGGGAATGTTTGAAAACCATTTGGAAATCTGCTGGTTGTGTGCCAGAAGGAGATGAATATCCAGATAAACTAACAATTTCTGAATTTACAGCACTGTCGAGAATAAACTACACGTGAGTGAGAGACAGCACAACGCAGTTTAAAAACATAACGTGTTATTTTGGGTGCCAGGGTAGCATTACGAACAGCTTCAATATGCCAAGTAACTATCTTTGTAAAAAAAAAACCTTGCTTAGTTTGATGATTTGTGGCGAACAAAAAACGTTTTAACCATTTTGTACTTGTTTCTTTAAACAAAAAACAAATTATCGCAAATGTTATGAGGATTTTTACACTTTAAGGGTTGATTATCATTTATATAACAGCAAAGTTTTTTTTGTGCCTAATTGCTTACTTTTCTGTACATGTTTTTGTTTACAATGAAAGATCATTATTATGCCTGGCAGCAGCAGCTTTTTAGGTAATCGACACTATGATTAAATTTTCAGATGGGTTTCAAACGATATTAATGCCAAAAGAACAAATGCTGATTTAGGAGATTCTGCCGATCAACTTAACTGCTTTGGTGTTGGTAAGTTGAACTGGTATATCGGGGTTTTCTTTCTGCAAACTTTATATTCCATGCCAAATGAATAACATTATGATGGTTGTCGTTAGGTGCACTTGTAATCCTCATTTCTAACTTAAACTTACAAGTGGCTGAGTTGCTGTTTTGTCATTGTAATAATCTATTACTTTATAATTTTTCACACATGAACAAAACTTTACAATTTTTGTAATGGGATTGGTAGCCATTGGTAGTACTAGTACAGACACTTTTTATGCTAATGTACAAAATTGATTTTTTCTGTATTTTACAAATAGTTTGTCTCAAAAAATTGATGTTTGATTTGTTAATTTTGATCATGTTTCCAGACTTACCGGATCTCTGTAAAACCTTTTATGGAGTTCATACAACGCGTTGCTTGAACGAAATTTGGACGATGGCTAAATGCATTCCGGAGGGGAGAAAATATCCCTCAAAACTTGCTTTATCAGAACTTACAGCTTTGTCATCGACAAACTTCTCGTAAATCCTGCTTTTCTTGTGAAAAAATTTGGTTGCTGAAAATAATTAATTGTCATTATTTCAGGGGTTTGTGGAAACAATTCCAAACTGTCAAGAATAACTCAGATTACGGAGATTCTACAGCTCAGCTAGACTGTTTTGGAATAGGTGCAGTTTTGTTTATTTAGAATAACAAGAACTGTGTCAACATTGTTAACATTAAAAAGTTAACAGTTTCAAGTTCAAGTGGTTTTAAATGAAAAACAAATCATTACCTAAATGTAAAACACAGTGGTTAATCTCTATTTTCGAGTCATTGTCTCGTATCTTTCTAAATTGGTTTTATAATGATTTGCATTATTGGAATTCAATTTTTTCAGAGTGTTTAGTCCATTTATTTTTTGCAAAACTGTTGCATGTCATTTCGTTGACAGTTTAGGTTAATTTAAGTGAAAGAAAATGATACATACACAAGTAAAAAAATATTTAATTTGCTGCTTATCGCATGTATTTTGTTTGGCTGCCTGTGTTTGCCGAACTTTCGAAAATCAGCATGACTTATTACATCTATTTGTATTTCAGATTTGCCAGATCCATGCAATACTTATTATGGCACTCATACAATGAAATGTTTGAAAACTATTTGGGAGATAAGTGGATGCTTACCAGATGGACACGAGTTTCCAGAAAAGCTTTCTTTATTAGAAGTTACTAATCTGAGGATAACTAACTATTCGTAAGTAAATGTGTAAATCATAGTTTTAGAGTTTTAAAATTAACCTCCACTTTGTATTTAGAGGGGTTTTAAACATTTTTGAAGCAACAAAACGGAGCTCTGATATGGGTAATTCTGCAGACCAAATTAACTGTTTTGGAATCGGTGGGTAAAATAATGTGTTGGGTAAATATTATTGTGGCCTAAATGTTATTTTGTGCAGATTTTCCTCATACTTGTCCAAGGTATTATGGAATACATACAATGGATTGTTTAAAGACATTATGGGAGATGGTTGGATGTTTACCAGAGGGACATGAGTTCCCTGAAAATCTTGGACTCTCTGAAATTTCAGCACTCGCATCGACCAACTACACGTAAATTCTGTGTTGTAAACTTGTTATTTCTGAAACTAGTTTCTTTATTTTTCTTGCTTTTAGTGCTTTGTTAAATCAATTCAAAACTACAAGAAATGAATCAGATCTTGGCAATTCCACAGAGCAACTGAATTGTTTCGGAATTGGTAAGCTTCTTCTTCTGCTATTAATTTCTTGGGAGGTTTTGTTAAAAGTCTTTGTTGTTTGTTCTCAGATTTTCCAGACCCTTGCACTAAGTATTACGGTCCTCAAACCGAAGGTTGTTTAAAAATAATTTGGAAGAATGTCGGATGTTTACCCGAAGGTCATGAATCTCCAGACAAACTATCCTACCTCGAAATTGCCGCTCTCGTTGTTAAAAATTACACGTAGGAAAGACTTTTTTTGCATTCAGCCATGAGTAAAGTTACTTTTTAAAAGTGAAAGACATATTGATTTGTAATACATTCTTTCCTGATAATAAAATGCACACATGGTGGTGGTATTAAATTAAATTTTAAAGTTCACTCTGGTTAACATATCTTAATATCATGAGAGTTACAGGTCTGTTTTGTGACTGTTTTGAATTTTTTTGTGCCTGCAAATGTCTTAGCTACCAAATCTCTTGTCATTATGCAATGTAAATGACTTTGTGCCAATTAATTGTAACATAAAACAGATGAATTACTGGTTTGATTCATATTTTAGAGATGTTCTCAGTATCATGAACACAACAAAACAAAATTCTGATGGTGGTGACTCATCGGAACAGTTGAACTGTTTTGGGATTGGTTAGTAATTCTCATGTTGCACTAACCTGAATTGTGGTTTTAATTTGAGAACTTGCATTTCAAACTGTGCTTGCCTAATGCCCCTACACTGCAGGAGGTTTTTTAATAAACTGACTAGAATAAAGATTTTATTTAAAATACTGGATGTTGATTTTGTCTGTTATGTATTGTGAATATACCAGCTGTTGGGAAAAAACAAATGGTCCTAGTTTTATCACCAAATTTGCAACTGGACATTGGAAAGTTTTGTACTTACAGATTTACCAGACAGTTGCCCGCGATTTTGGGGAGAACACACAATTGATTGTTTGAAAACTTTGTGGGACATGGTTGGATGTTTACCTGAGGGACATGAGTTTCCTGATAACCTCACATTAAGTCAAATTGATGTCTTGGCTTGGACAAACTATACGTAAGGAACCTTTGCTGTCGTGTATATGAACGTTTCTGCAACTTTGCTTAAAAAATGTGCTGTGCATGTTTAGAGCGTTATTGGCTGACTTCGAAAGCACAAGAACAAACTCAGACTCAAATGATGCTGATGAACAATTAAACTGCTTCGGAATTGGTACGAAATGTTAATTACATCACACTCAACTATTCGATACAGTGGCTTTCAACGTTTTTGGTCAGAGCCAAATAAGAAAGCTTAAGTTTGTAGAGAGCTGCATTAAAATGTTAATTTCCTACAACATCAATCTCTCATGAGATCACATCTGACCATTTTTATGTGTTGCTGGAAATTGACATTGATAATAGTAACAGAAAATTTAATGTTTATTTCTAGTGAAGAAAGGTTGGTCACATTAAAAGTTTGGTTGTTATTTTGACTTTTGTGTTAGATAAAGAGACAATAATTTTCACAACAGTTTGATGAAACATGCACGAGGATGGTTCAAAGTGCAGCTCTAAAAGCTATGCTTAAAATCACTGATTTAATCGCTAAATAGTCAGATTGTATATAAAAGTGCAAACACCAGACTTTTACAGTTTAAGTCTCAAGAAAGCAAACCTGTTTTTTCCAATCTGTTTTTTTTTATTGTATTTTGTTGTTTTGAAGACTTCCCCGATCCTTGTCACAAATATTATGGAAGGCACTCCATTGACTGTTTAAAGACTATGTGGCAAAACGTTGGATGTTTGCCGGAGGGAGATGATTATCCTGGGAAACTTTCACTGCCTGATTTTGTGACTTTGTCTGGAACCAATTATTCGTAAGAGTTTCAAAAAACATTTAGTTTTTACTTGAACTAATAAGGTGGTCAAACACAATGTCAACAAAAAAAACTTACTTCAATTCGGAAACCCATTCTTAACCTTTAGCGTTGTACGTGTCAATAAAAAAGACATTTCAAGCTTCCACACAATGTGCTGCACTGTCATTTTAGGGCTGTTTTAAACATTATGAACACAACCAGATCCGATTCAGATAAGGGCGAGGCAGCAGACCAGTTAAAGTGCTTCGGAGTTGGTAAGGTTTTATGTTATCTGTTAGATCGGACCTTGTTTGATGATTTTTTGTATCTTAAGATTTTCCTAAAACCTGTCCGAGATATTATGGAAAACATGATTTGGATTGCTTGAAAACTGTATGGAGCAATGTTGGGTGTTTACCAGAGGGACATGAGTTTCCTGAAAACCTTACAACATCCCAAATATCAATTTTGTCTTTGTCAAATTACACGTAAATGCATTTTAGAAACTAATTTCTTCATCAATTTTTTTCAAATAAATATTGAAAAACTTGTTTCAGGTATTTGTTAAATAAGTTCAACACAACAAGATCTAATTCCGATGCTGGTGATGCTGCAGATCAACTGAACTGTTTTGGAATTGGTGAATATGCAATAATTACAGTCTTCTGCAGCATTACGATAAAAATATTAAAAAAAAAACATTGTAGATTTTCCTGAGCCATGCCGAAAATATTACGGTCGTCATTCTGAGGGCTGTTTGAAAACAATTTGGGAAAACGTTGGTTGCTTGCCAGGGGGACGAAAATATATCGACAAGCTTTCTTCGACGCAAGTGCTCCATCTTGCTGCAACAAACTATACGTAAGAACTGTCACATATTACCTGCTTTTGTGTTGGTCGAAGGTTAACTACTTTGCATTCCTTTTGGTAAATGCACCAAACAGTTGACAGTTGCAAAAGTACGCAAGCCACATACTTAAAAAGCAGCTGGAATGGCAGAACTGCCATTGATCTGGTGCAAATTTAACCATTATATCACGAAAGTTTAGACAAAACTGTCGACAATTTCATTGAAATANGCCACATACTTAAAAAGCAGCTGGAATGGCGGAACTGCCATTGATCTGGTGCGAATTTAACCATTATATCACGAAAGTTTAGACAAAACTGTCGACAATTTCATTGAAATATAAAATCCCTCACTGAAATAGTTGCATGCCAGCATTGACCATTCCATTCTTGCAAAGTTTGTACACTTTGAAATGCCAAGTATTTGAGGAAAAATTTATAAATAAAACTACTGTGGAAGGGCTGTTTATTTTAAAACTTCCAATGCTCAAGGCAAGAAAATTTTTTTTTTTTCAGAGCTGTTGAGAAAATATTTAACACCACAAGAGCGAATTCTGATTTGGGATATTCTGTGGAACAGCTGGACTGTTTTGGAATTGGTTAGTCTAATTCTTAGTGTTGCATCAAGTTGTTAATTAACTCAGATTTATTTCAATTCAGACCTTCCTGTACTTTGCCCACGCTTTTGGGGAAGACACACTGTGAATTGTATCAAGGCAATGTGGGACCTGGTTGGTTGTTTACCAGAAGGACACAAGTTTCCTGACAACCTCACTGCAGGTCGAATTTTCAACATGACTTGGACAGATTATACGTAGGATTTTGCTTTAAATATGCTGCCTTTAGATCATAAATTTCCAACCATCAATTTCAGGTCCTTGTTGAACGAGTTTACTGCAATAAGAGAAAGTTCTGATCTTGGCAATTCCACAGATCAACTAAATTGTTTTGGAATAGGTAATGCATTCATCTCTCTTAACTTATTTGTAAAACACTAATTTTTTTCACAAGGACTAAACATTGAGTAGTTAAACAAAAATCAAAATCCTTAATGTGAGTAAGTCAGAACATTCACAACCTTTTAGATTTTCCTGATACTTGTCCAAGATTTTATGGAGAACAAGACATGGATTGTTTGAAAACTGTGTGGAGAAATGTTGGGTGTTTACCGGAGGGAAGAGAATTTCCACCGAAACTTCACCCTGACATTATATACAGGCTGGCACAAACAAACTACACGTTAGTACAACACTTTGTTTATTAGTTGTTTTAAACCAATGTAAACCTTGTTAATGTTTCTGCAGAGAATTGGTAAAAGAATTCAACATTACAAAAACAAACTCGGACTTGAACATCGCCAGAGAGCAATTAAATTGTTTTGGAATTGGTATGACTTTTTACTTTATTCATTTAGAATCTATTGTACCCGTTTCTGTTTGTTTCACTTTTAATTCAGATGCAAGTTACAAACTTGTCAGTACATCAGATCCCTGTGTACAATATTGACAGATTTTCATATAACTGCATAATAGAGATTAGCTTAACTTACTTGAATGACATTTCTTAATTTGAGGGGTTAATTAATTATTAAAAAGACTATCTTTGATACATTTATGCGTTATCTATTTTGATTGGCCCTAGCCTTAAAATATAGGAGAATTTATGAAACAACATCAGAACTGGATAAAATCTAGACAGTTTTGGACCATTTTCTTACTTATTTCTCAAATTATAAACTATGTCATCAAATTATAAAAAATTACGAAAATTTATTCCTTCAATTTTCAAATGTATAGAGAAAAAATCATAGTCTACAACTTTGCATGTGTAGCGACCTATTCCCAATCTGCCTACGAAAGCAAACAAACCATACAATTCCAATGCCCAATGTTAAATAGCATAGTGAATATATATTTTTAAAACATAAAAAAGTAAAAAGGTGAAAGCCACCTTTCTGCTTGATAAAAGTTTTTTATTTCACTTTTGAACCAAGTTAGGTGTTATGGTATTTTGCCTGCAGAATAAATTTGACCTGACAATACCAGAAGAATGGATCTGTTCTGTTTTTAACAGATTTTCCTGATTCTTGTCCAAGATATTATGGGATCCAGACAATAGACTGTATGAGAACTTTATGGGATATGGTTGGATGTTTGCCAGAGGGACATGAGTTTCCTGAAAATCTTACAGCATCTCAACTTGGAGTCTTGGAATGGACAAATTATACGTAACTGTTTGCAGATCTAATTTTCCTGTGTTGTTGCTAATGTTCTGTATCTTTTCAATGTAAATTAATCATATTTTTAATGCTGATTTGCCAAATCTGTGGTGAGCAGGATAATATTTATATGTGTCCACTGTTAATTGGTTAATCATTTCAGTGCCTTACTAAACCAATTCAACACAACAAGAACAATGTCAGATATGGGAAATTCCACAGAACAACTGAACTGTTTCGGAATCGGTAAAAACAGTTCCTTGCCTGTTTTGATTTGTGAATTTACAAAGAAACTTGAGATTTTTGGTTTGAGTTATGCTGGACGTTGCTGGTTCATTAACTGAATGTTTCAGAATTTGCCATCCTGTGTCAAAGTTTGTCCCATTATCGATAAAAACTGTCAGTGAGAATACAATTATGTAAAAATGTTTTTTCAAACTAGCTTTTTGTTCATTGGAATGTTAAGTGTTGTTCGTTATTGTTGCAAAGAAGAGGAAAAAACAAGATGGTCTTGAGAAAACAGACAATATTTCAAAAACCACCTGCATTTCAGATTTTCCGGACACATGTCCAAGATATTATGGAATTCATACAATGGATTGTTTGAAAACTGTATGGAGCAATGTTGGATGTTTACCAGAAGGACATGAGTTTCCATCGAAACTGCCACTTGATCGCATTTCTGCACTCTCCTGGACAAACTACTCGTAAAGCACACTTTCAAATAAGTTTTAACAAATCTTGTGCTACAATGATCTTTGTCATCATAGAGTTTTGCTCGATCAATTCAACACCACAAAGACTAGATCCGACTTGAATATTTCTGGAGAACAGCTTAACTGTTTTGGAATAGGTATGTTTAGGCCATGGCTTCCCAAACTAGGGACCGTGCAACGAATTTTGTGGGTCACGAGTACACCAATTGCCCACAAATGCTGGCAATCGCTGTCCTTTTCAGTCAAATGTCAAGGGTCACAGAAAAACTTTATAAATCAAAAGGGGTCTCAGACCAAAAAAATTGGAAAGCCCTGGTTCAGGCTATAATCATTGAGTTGTTTACCAGAAAAATTGTTTTCATAACATAAATATTTAAATTCTGAGCAAATTCTTTTGTAATGACATTTATTTTG
>QXVZ01006675.1:0-11869 GCA_008931825.1 Phallusia fumigata
GCGCTCACCAATGCTGGCAAGTCCTCTTCCGTCATCTCTGTCGCAGCTTCCGTCGCCGCGAGTCCAGTAGCCAGACACAGCACCGTTGCAATCACCGCAGTTGCTGATGAAAGCCACGTCGCTGATAGAACCAACGCTTGACGCTTCAGTTATAGCGCCATCCCCACCCTTGCGGGGACTAATAGATTTAAAACGCATTCCGCTTCCTTGCGACGGCGTATTCAAATGTTCTTTGCCTTTGGGTGGCGACGTTAAACTATTGTGTCCGTCCTTCGGGTTGGTCAAAGGCACAAGTTGCTCTAAATTCTCGGGAGTGCCTGTTATTTTACCTTTTGGTCGTAATGTGTTGATTCCGTTGGTCTTCAGTAAAGTTTGAGGGTTATCGCCTCCAGTGGTTTCCACTTCTGATTCGATGCATGATTCCATGGTGGTGTGGGCGCTCGCTAACGGTCTAGGGATCTTAAAGTCGGTTCCTTGTTGTCTGTAGGCTTTCAGCTCTGACTGCAACTTCTGTTAGAGACAGGTTTTGTGGTATTTAGTTATCCTTTATACCCGTACCAAGTGCCAAAGAAGATGCAAGGGTCTGTAACAAAGTGTCACCCACGGACTAAATGGACGAATTTACCCACGAAATATTGATACACCTTCACACAAAAATACCTCCAAATCTTGGTCTTGAAAACTTCATGTATGTGCCGGTATTGGTTGGTAAAACAATCACCCCATTTCCCAAGTTACAGATCTTTAATTTATTTCTTTTTGTTATTGTCGCCTCTTCAGTATGTTTAATGGGAATGGCCCACTTTAAAATTTAATTGAAAATGGCCAACATATATGTCTGTTTCTAGATTTTGGCTTAATGTTCGCAACTGCCTGCGTTGTTTAGTCACTAAAATCCACATAAAGTATTTGGCCCCTTAAAATTGTTGGTTGGCTAACCAGGGCTTCTCAAACTTTCTTGCTCTGCGACCCCATTTTAGAAAAGAAATTTCTACGTGACCCCTTGATGGGTATAGCCTACAGGGTATAGGTATGCAACTTAACGATGACGAAACCGGCCGAGAAAACGATTTAGTACGCACGTATACCATTTATTGTGAGAATGACATAATAACGCATGATGTTTCGCGACCCCAAAATTATATTTCGCGACCCCAATTTGGGTCGCGACCCACAGTTTGAGAAGCCCTGGGCTAAACTACTACTTCAGCCTATTGGTCTTCAAGTAAACTACATAGGTGTGTTTCAAGTTTATCGCGCTTACCTCGATTCTGAACTTGTCCCGTTCCTTGTGATAAGACACAACGGCAAATGCGATAATGTTGACGAAGAGAAGAACGAATCCCACTGCGAGAGTGATGCTGAGTTGAAGGGAGAGCCCGCTCCCGTCCGTAGCGGATGGGTTTTTCGGTGTAACTCCGTTGGATGCTCTCATGCTTTTCCTGTTCGTTTTGCTTTAGTTTTAAAACCTTTCTCGAAACTGTTTTTTTTTAAACACGCTTTGCGCAGTTGTTCATGGAAGAATTACCAAATTTATTCAAAAAACATAACTGCCAGAGAACTTGTATGGGGGGGGGGGGGGGGGGGGGGAACGTTTCGACAATCGCTGTTGTTATCATCGGCGCATATTGACGAGAAGCTTAGAACTGTTCACACTACAAAGTTGTTATGTTTTAAATTAGGCTTTTTTTCAAGTCAGTGTCTTGCGTTTCCAAATTCCCAAATTGTTCCAAAAAAATAATCGGCATCTCAGAGGAATGTTTAAATTTTCGTTGTAAAGAATCATTTTCTAATATACTGCCCCAAACTATTGTTAAAAGCGATTTTACTAGCCAGATCTGGCGAAATAATATTTTTTACGATTCCTGAAAACTCCGCAACAGTTCACTGCACAAAGATGGTTAAGAACCCGCTTTTAACACGTTAACAAGTCAGGCGAGTAAAGATACCCACAGGGTGGCTACAAAACCAAAATGTATAAGTTACAATTTCTTACTCATTGGGAACCCAGGTCGATGTAGCGGGCTGCAGAGGTCGGATTGAGTTGTTGAAGGGAGAAAGATCGAGTGGTTCTTCATACAGCGGGAAATTATCACAGTCGACATCAGGACTGCATGACGACTGCGTACAATGAAAACCAATGGAGAGTTTGTTATTTAGGAGAGAACCGCATAGACAGGATTCGATTTAATCGAACTGTTTGTCGCAAAAACAACTCTCAGGGCTCAAAGGGTTAATCGATAGTGAGTAACCGTGTGACGCATAGTCGTATTTTATGGCAATGCCGAAAGACACAGGGGTTTTTCATTAATTACTTCCTGAAGAAAGGGAATGCCTTTAAATAAAACATACAAACACCACGTGTATCAATGATATAACGCTAGTCTGAACCGTGTATTAATTATGTCGAAAAGTGATGTTCCATACGCAGTAGGTCGTTTACAACACGTTGTATGCCCATGTCGTGTATGTAAAAGATAAGATTTGCTGGTCTAACCTGACGTAACTCTGCTTTTTTGGCGAGATATTGTGCTCATTTCAGCGAATGCCAGAAACACAAGTGATTTACGTGGGCCATAACAAATCTAACATGTCTAAGATTGCCAACAGTGTGGCATTAATCCCCAAAGATGTTGAATGTAATAGAACGCAAAGGCAAAAGTCACCGCTGATTACTGTCAGTTACAGTAAGTGGAGTTCTGTTTCGAATTGATTTACTTTACAAGTGCCTCATCTGTTCACACTATTTGTTGCAATTTTCGAAATATCCTATTTTAAAAGACTTAAATGTGAGAAAAACAATTTGTAGAAAAATCGGTGCAAAAGAGTATAAGAGTTAACCCTGAAATGTTGTTTATGTATTTTTTGGAGTGCAGACGACATACCCCAGTCAGGCGAGGCAAGAATGACCGCCAGAATGCCACTTTCTGTGCTCTGTAGTGACTCTCCAAAGCAGGGGTTGTGGAAATCTTCAGATGACGTCTGTCGCTTTTGTAATAGCGCGGCCAGTGGATGTTTTGGAAGAAGTTTTTACCGATTCCGACGAGGAACTGCGCTTTTTGTTCCTCACCGACCATAGGGTCTCTGGAAAATAAAGATTTCTTGGTTGTTATCAAGTAGATAGTTGCGTCGTTGAATAACCAAACGTTTTACTATGTGATACATTAGTGATACGCAAATTCGACAATCGTTTTTCTGATGGATATGTGAGTAACATTGGAGTCCTTAAAGTTAAAGGCTGAAAAATATCGACAATTTTTAAACTGGATACGGATACATAAACTCAGACTACAAAGAATACCAAAGGGCATTTTAGAAAAACTCTTTTGCTTTAGGATTAAACTATTGATTTACATTCCAAGTGCTTTCACTCAACCAAAAAGCTTTTTGCATCGCTTACCCGTTCACGGCGAAGTTACTCCAGTATCTCATCACAGCAGTAGCGATAATCTTATCGTTCTTGGTGAAGTTATAAGGGAAGAGCGGGTAGCCGTTGGCCAGTAGGGGCGCTCCAAACACAAAGGGCAGTTCCTCGCCATGACCAGTTTTCACCCAAGTGCGATCGATTCCCGAACCTTGGAAGCGGACAAAACGTATTAGATCTAATGCTGTTGTCTCTGCAGACGAACGGGCGCTCCGTCGGGAGCAAGGCGTCGCCGGAAATCAATAAGTTTTTGGTTGTGACAGCATAATTCAGCCGCCGCTTTGTCACTGTCGCTGCTGCCCCGGTGCTGGTGGTCACGCAACCTTTCCCCATGTGATTTCACGTAGTCGCTGCAGCGATTAGCGGGAACATGTTTTTTAGGAATTTTTAAAAAAATTAACGCCACCAAACTTCACTTAAACAAAAATTGCGCATCAAAATTAGAATCCCAATTCGTGCGAAAATTTTAAAATGTTAACCCGTTCGTCGTTTGAATAGATTACTGCACGTAACTTTACAAACAGCTGACAAACAAACTCTTTGTTTACAATTGGTGACTCTATTTGTTTGGCAAAATCGGTTTTTGTTATTCGTCATTGAATGACACAGGCCCAGACTGATTTAAGTGTGCTGAAAACTTCAGGAATTACTAGATGTCAAAATTTCGGACATTTGAGGATTTTTAAATTTTTGAGACCGAAATTCCAAGAATGTACGAGAAATTGCTGACGTATGACAACCCTACCAATCATCATACCGGGTTGGTGACAGAATGTGTAGAAATACGCGGCGTGTTTGAGGTCACTTTGGATCTCCGCCACTTGCACTGCAGGTTCTACCCACTGCCGGTCTGTGTACAAATCCATCAGCGAGCGTTTCAATAAATCCGGATCTCTCCTGTGAAACAAAATACGGAAAAAAACTTAACTAAGTGTTTATAAGACAGTACATCGATAATGCCTCTATTAGTTTCACAATATAACTTGATAAATTTTTTACCTTAGATCAGGTTAATTGTGCGTTAAATACCTAGATCTGCTTAATTGTGTAAGTCAAATTTAGTTTCAGACCATGTCATTAGTTTAACACTTTAATTTATACTATGGCACTCAAATTCAATACTCAAGATTGCGCTGTGTCAATTAAGTGTAGCACTTAAGATTATACTATTGCACTTAAGTTTATGCACTGGCAAATTCTTGTCATAAATGTGTCACACCACACTAAATACGATTACACTGGATTTCTAAATTGAAACAATTCTCAAATGAAAAAAATCCACACTTACTGGTCAATCCAGTTGGTGTACATAAACTGTACTACATCCTCGACCACGTTAAGCGCCACTCTGCTCTGGTCGTAAAAAGCGTCCACGTATTTTTTAACATCAATGTGAAAGTCCTTGGGCTGGTATATGGTCTGCGTATTACGTCCTGGACCATCTGATCTGCTTGACGTGTAGCGTTCTGGTGCAACGTTGAGACGCTCTTGTACGTAGCCGAATCCCTCTCCTTGCGACACTCCAATCATCACCTGAAATGGCTTTAAATATAGGTTGGCTCTGTCGGCGGCGTTTTGGTGTTATACTGCCTTCTGTGAGCGCCGTTTTAGTGGCATACTCAAGGCCTATGGGAAAGGGGGTTGGGGGCCTAGTAAGTACATCGTCCTTAAGGGCGAGAAGGGGCGCATGACCAAAAGAACCGTTTGAAAGTTTGGATTTTCAATAATCTTTTATATTATCATGAAGTTAAATGCAGAATAAAATCGGCCTTAATTACTCTTTTGTATCACAGGGGAGCGAAACGAGTTTGTACCACATTAAAATGTTTATGTTGAGAAACACTTTTGGTATTTAATTTCAAAATTAAATTAAACATTTTGAGGCGTAATTAGGAATACAAGACAGTCTATTTACGTCTTGTGGAAACTGCAATATTTGCACTAATGCGAATTGTTTAGTAAAGTACGATATAAGTATATTACTAAGTAACTTACAAATACGAAATGTTACGAAGATTTTCATTACACCATTCCCAAGCCGAACAGTTTGCACATATTTCTAACATGTTTTGATCGATTTTTGGCGTAATTTTACAATCTGTCGCCCTTGGTGTGTAGCTAATTAAAGTTGATATGTTATTTCACCACTTGCTAATTGGATATTCCCATTGGATGATGATAACAATAAGTCGAATCGCATAACGTTGAACGAGGATTATATGTGCAACGGGAAGTTTTTGAAGGAACACTTTGCAAAACGTGTTTAAAACTAATTTAAAACAGGAATTTTTTATTTGTTTATTAATTTTATAATTAGTTTATTATTGAATGGGATGTTAAAAGTTTTTGTCTGTCTGTGCGACCCCATATCAGGAAAGAAATTTACACGCGACGCCTTAAAGAGAACAAAAAAAATGAAATTGACTTATTAAAATGTCACATGGATGTCTCATGTGGCTCATATGTACAGGAAAAAATTACGTTAATCGCACAGTAAAAACTATGCTCTATTTGTTTGATAAGTTCCAGTATTTCTGGTATAATGTCACGAAACATAGTTTGAGAAACCATGGTTTTTATTACACCTATGTAACGCGTTTTGTAATTCCCACCACTTACTACTATTTTAAACAACTTCCCAGTATTTCAGAGTTAGTCGCCAAGCCAGCATTGTGGAGGGCTTACAGCAGCTTCGATTCAGCAAACCTTCCCAAGTAATCGATGGATGCGCTTAGATTGGCAAGCTACGGATTGTGTGTATCGGACTTACGCCGCCTAACAAGATTTATATCGATCTAATTAGGAAAAAATAGCACAACAAAAACTGTGTGGCCGGCCTGATTTAAAGAGCTTTTCTTTTCAGCTAGGTTTTAGCTGAAAAGAAAAGCTCTTTAAATCAGGCCGGCCTTAATGTAGTACAACGCCCCTAAAGTGGAACCACAGAAATCAGACAAAAAATTTAATAACTTTTTAGCGAGCAAATTGATGACGGAATTGCTATTTCTTGAAAGGCTTTCGGCATGTAAAATCTATGACCTGCACATGTTTGCAAAAAAATCTAATGTATATGACAAGTAACTTCAACTTTTGTCATGTGTCATTCATGGCTCCTACTAAAAGACATGCATATGTCGTCAAAAAATGTAGGCATCAGCAGTGTTATGCAAATGGAAAGTTAAAGTCAATGGTAATTTAAGTCTTTGCCTTTCATAAAGTGCTGCGGTGATTTCTCGTGTTTAAATTGAACGTGGTTTACATACATGACAGAAACAACAAACATTCAACAATCAAATCCTCAATTGACAACTTACATCATAATTCAGAAGTTCGTGGCGTTTCATGAGCGTTGCAGGGGCTTCTGACAAAAGTCGACTTGGCCCATCAACCACCGGTCCAAAGGCTAAGTTGTACGGTTCGGGTCGGACGTTCACAGACACCAACTCACTGCAATAAAAGTTGAAGTTAAAACAGTGCAAGCTTTTAAACTCACTCTGTTTTATCCTGTCCATGTATGAGTCTTGACTTGTAATTGTTTGTTTCATTATTATCCTTTGTTTCATTATAGTTTCATTATAGCCCTATTGCAGTTATACACCATATAGCTTTTAATTATTTTTGTCGAATTTTATAAGTTGGTGATTGTTAGTTTAGTTCAGGGTTTCGCTAAATTGAAGCAATGTCGATCTAATGTTTTGCTCAGGGAAGCACTGGAGTTTGAAACTATCGTTACTTTGTACGCAGAAGTAGGCTACTGATATAACAAGGNTAGTAAAATTTAGTAAAATCTGTATTTTTTGGCCCTATTTATGACTAAGATTACGACCGGGCAACTAAAACCCATACTGTCACAAAAAAAGTGTCACAGTGATTGGGATAGGTTTTTATAAATGATGCAAATATACTTAAACAAATGGAAAAAAGGTTAACAAATGCCTTAATGTTGCCAAAACTACCCCTCTTTACATGTTATCGTGCATCCAGCACCACTGCTACATTTCTAACACACTTTTACCAACTTAATTTGTATTTATATTAAAAGCTGAGGCAGAAAATAAGTACGATGTTAGGGTAGAGCAGTGGTTCCCAACCTCCTTTAATGCACGCCTCCTGTGCTTATATTGGAATTTTTCATTTCTTCGCTACTAGACAAAAAGTGATGAAAAGTAACATTAAAATGTTTTGACCACTGGTCTATCCTAAATAAAACGCTACACTTATCGTGAAAAACTATAAAGTGGAAGTTCCTCCCCTTAACTCATCAAATTCATCCTCGGTTGGGAACCACTGGGGTAGAGCATGGCTAACCAGGTTACCACTGGTTCAAACAATATTTACCAGGTATTGTGACCCATTTAGTTTTTATCTTGACCCAAGAAGTTTTACATTACCTAGAACTCCGAGTCTGTAGTTGAAGGTTATGACCATCACTTTTCCATAACTTGCCAACACACCACCATCATATAGACTGCCTGATCCCTCCGAGAATGTGTGACCGTGGAAGAATATCATTACAGGGAGTTTTTCCGTTTTCGGCCGAACGTCTGCGAAAAAAAAGTGAACACGTTTTGCCAATGGACACCTAAAATTGTTCTTGGATTAGTACAGGGCACAGCAACCCCGCGCTTAAACCAGGTAATTTGCGAGTTCATATTCCAAAACTTTTTTATCGTCAAGTGCAGAGCAACTGCTGCAACGAGCGACAGAGAGCGCGTGTAGCCCAACGTTTAGAAGATTGTTGGTTAGCCTACTAAATACAGAAACAAACCAGTGACGCTATTACATGGACAGGCATTTAAGCTGCTGCCGTTTTGCAAAAGTAAAAATGGCTTGTTTATTGGGGTTTTGGACAAAGGTTCCTAATACACTTACAGCGGTTATAGGTGCCAAATTAGTATGAATATTTAGGGGTCAGAAAAACGCAAAGGATTTTTATGAATTAAGGGGAGGAATTTCCATTTTAAAGTTAAATTATTCAAGATTATGTTTTAAATAAGCCAGTGGTTCTAAACCCTTAATATCACTTTATG
Organism: Phallusia fumigata; assembly: GCA_008931825.1. Taxonomy (NCBI): domain Eukaryota; kingdom Metazoa; phylum Chordata; class Ascidiacea; order Phlebobranchia; family Ascidiidae; genus Phallusia; species Phallusia fumigata. The sequence goes on from QXVZ01006675.1 coordinate 8,452, forward strand.
TCACTTTCTTGTCTACTTCCAAAATAAGGGGGAATGCATCAAAAAGTGTTAGTAACCACTAAGCTTAAGATCATCGTCAATCAGCACCTTACGGTGATTCGTACCATTTGACACAATTAGATTTGACATTTCGACACTGCTTTGTGACGCAAAACGCCGATGTCCAAAACATGTTGGATTTCGACACGGTGACAAAAACGCTGTGTTCGTTTGGTTTATATCTTGTCACCATCGGCGAATTAGAGATTAGAGCGAGAATATAAAACGAGCCAGATTTGTGTTTAACCTGAGAACCGTGACTGGTTTTACGACGGGAAGGGGACAGATGCGATTCAAATCTCAGACAGTGTGGCAAATTCAAAAACCCATTACACAACTCCAACGGGAATTGGATTTCCCGCTTTAACCTGCGTCACTTAACCGCAGGAAAGGTGACATTTGCTTTGGATAAAAACATTTATTTGCGTCGACCTTAATTACATTGGAGTCACGGATACCATTTGACATCAATTCCAACATACAAAAACGCAAAGAGACTTCATGTTTAAGATTTGCACTTGGATGCTTAACAAATTAACCTACTTTTTCAGTGGTTACCAAAAAAACGACCCAAGTTAAGAAATGTTTAACTTTAAAAAATTGGACGCTTTATTTCTAATCGTTTATTATTTTTATTTTCAAACATGCAATTAATCCACGGACTCTTAACCATGGGGGTAACCAAGGGGGGCGAATGGGGCCATCCCCCCAAAAATTCGAAATTCTACATTAAGTTAGGTGATACTCTCTCAAAAAAAGTTTGGGCTAATACGCTATCGCACTAAACTATAGGTGCGAGGATGTTAAATCATTAAGTTTATAAACTTATAATTATATTGATACACTTCCCAAAATTTAAGAAGGGGTATGAGACTTGGTTAGTGGTTTCAAAGGGGTGGCAAAAATTGAAAAAAAAATCACTGAAATAACCACACAGTGTGCCTAGCAGTTAAATGAAAATATTTGCAGTAATTTCGCTCGGTGTCTTTTTGTAAATATGCACCTAACAGGATACAAGTATAAGATTAGCTTAAGATGTTGAGTAAATTTCCATGAGGGTGTGAGACTGGTTGGTGGTTTCAAAGATGTGCCGACAAAGAAAAATGTTAACAATCACTCAACAACACCACTCACTTTGCATGACTTATATATCAGGAAACTTGCAGAAATATATCGTTTACTGTCTTATTGTACACGTGCACCTAACACGTTACAAATACAAGGTTAACCCACCGATAGTGTAGTGACTTGCTGGGACGTAGATGTTTAGGAACAGGCAGTCCTCGCTCATCGACCGTTGACGATCGGCTCGGAATCCACTGCTCGGTCGGAACCATAGTGGAAGCAGGACAGTGGGTAAAGGGCCTCCGTTGGCTTGTGGACAAGATGCACCAAACGTTGTGGCGTTAAGCACTCCTAAAACACAATAGGGATGGTTACATAAATATATCAGAGCATTTGCAGAAAATGCAAGCGTTTTGTTCTTTCTCGTCCGGTGGAGAAAATTTCAACGGTAAAGTTGGCAGTGTGGTTATGCGAACGTGCCGGCAAATATATAATCAGATTGGTTGACGGCTTTAGTCTGTAGTTAACCAACGAAAAATAAACGAATTTTCACGTGCTGTTGGGGTTAACGAATTATACGACTCCGGTTAGCACAACCGCGGAAATGGAAAGAGTTTGACAGCTGAGTGTAAAATCGGACGGAATTGGGGCGCTGTGTTATTTTGCAAAAAGTGTCCCTAGTATCTACCGCGGTATTCTTTGGAGCGGACTAGGTACTATTAGTAGAATGATTTCTGCCCTCAATTTGAAATTCGCGCCAATTTGTGTTGTCGACATTGTAGACCAATTGATGCATTTGGGGGCGATTCGAAAATGATGTTAAACAAACAAACATTATTGTTTTCGCGTTCTACAGTGTTATTATTTTTTCCAGAAACCACCTCCTCCATACATATTATCGGGAATCTAGAATCACTTCTACACCTTTGCACACTTTCACAAACTAAAATTTCTTTCACACACATCATCTTACCTTTCCACTTCGGGGCGGCTTCAGGTTTCTTCCACCTCCGTTTTCCGGTCGGTGGCTTAGCGTAGGGAATGCCTAGGAATTGGACGACCGGGTTTAATATGGCGTTGTCCACAGGAACAGTCATACCACGAACACGACCATTGGCTGTGCCGACAACAGGTTGAGGTCGGAGTTGGTGAGTAACGTATCTTCCTCGCGGCGTTTGTCCTCTTCCCGCAGTCTCCTGTTGATTGTTGCTGTTTAGGGGTGAAATATACTGGTCAAAGTTGCGAGCATTGCCTTGTGATGACAGCAACATAAGCAGTGCCAGTGTGCACGCCGCTGACATATTTGCACTCAGGAGTTTAATCTTACAAGAAAAACCTGCCGAAAAAGTTAAAACTGTAGGTTATAGTTTTGTACAGTAGCAACGATAGGTGTGTGTCTCTGTACAACGATTTGTAAAATAAGGTGTCGGCTGTTCAACCCAGGTTAAGGAGCAGATAAACCAACAATTTAATTCCAACTTAAGACTAAGTTAAAAAAACGATACTATACATTAAAAAACATCTAAACCTTCAATAAACCACTTCAAACTAAACATAAAAAACAACCTAATCCATCACTTTTCTGCAAACTTTCCATGCACTAATAAAATTGTCTTTACTTCTGACCAAAACTCTATTCAAATGCTTCTTCATTAAATCTACACATGAAACTAGTTGTTTAACACTATTAACAGCCACTAATCCTCCAAGTCGATGGGCGCTGGTCAGAGCTGGATCCCGATAGAGTACAGCGCGCGTAACGCAGTAATGAAGTAACGCAATAACTGAGTGAGTGCCGGTGGGCGCATCCTTTTCGTGTCCCAGCGCGCCCAGCATCGAGCGGCAAAGACGAGTAATCGATTTCCGCACGCGCTTCGAGCATTTGAAGATAATTTTCATTCACGCGAGACTAATGATCTCGGAATAACTTGGGAGCGACCGACGGCTACTGTTGATAACACAGGCTCCGTATACACGCATTTTTTACTAGTCTGTGGTGACTTACATTGATTCCGCGCAAAATTTTTGCTTTTATAGTCCTGAAAAGTAATCAGATAATTTAGAAAGGTTTGTCATTTTTCGAGAAACGTATATTTCATGTTTTGAATCGATTAATCTTGTTTCTTGAAATTTTGTTTCCATACCCAAAATTTTAAATACAGAAAATAGCGACTGTCGATGGCATGTTGTCTGTCAGAGGACTAGATATTTCTGACTTTAATCAGTCTCAATAAAGAGATGTTTTACATTTGAAAAACAACGCTTCCGCAAAAACAGGAGGTGATGTTAAAACAAGCTTGCTTGCCAAATTTTT
>QXVZ01006680.1:0-12862 GCA_008931825.1 Phallusia fumigata
TCCAGATTTCATGAAAATGATTTTCCAAATTGTGTATTTTAAACAACCTTATAGTTTTTTTTCATTGCTAAAGGTATGTGAAACGATAAAAAAATGTGTAAAATTGTTAAACGACTAACCTAATGGGCTGTCAATATGTGTTCATATAAACCAAACGCCCTGAACGACAGACATAACACGTTTAGATAACTTAGTTTAAAAAGGATTTTTCATCGTTGTCAATCATAGGCTAAACTCTTTGAACACCCAACGCTGAAAAAGCTAAGAAGATTTTTCGGGTCCCGCTATAATTTTCTCATCGCTTACAAAATACAACACCCACGACGTAGGCCTAACTGCACCGTTAAAACTGTTCAGCAATGACCCGAGCGTTGTATTTGACCCGTGACTAATGCACCGCAGTTAGCAACCCGCTTCAAACGAAACTTGAAAACTCAAAGCACTTTTTGTTTCAGGCACCACGGCTATGTTCCTAGCGGCCAAGTTTGAAGAGATTTACCCCCCAGATGCTGACGAGTTTGCTTACGTCACAGCCGACACGTATTCCCGCTCCGAGGTGCTTATGATGGAGCGATTGATCTTGCGAGTTTTCGAATACAGACTCGCCGTGCCCACTCCCCACCAGTATCTTATGATCTTCTCTGAGGTAATGGATACATTTTTGCCCCCATGCGCTGTGATAACGTTGTAATTTGAGATGATCAAGTTTCACAGCGCAAAAACTGTTATGTGCGGCAGGTTCTCATGACGTTAAGGTGATCGATTCATAAGGTGTTTCTTACAGACAAACTAACCAAGGTTTTTCGTTTGTTTTAAGCTGTGTGGTATAAATTTCTATGCGTTTTCGCAAGCTTTTTAAACAAAGCAAATTTCATTTTAGTTTCGTTAAATTACAACCTAGATAACATAGGAAACCAATAGTTGGAGAAAAATATATCAGTCGTCAAGATTTGCTTCATTGATTAAACTTTAAAATATCTGCTTCTTATTTTGACGTATATATTCTGTTCTATAGCACTTTTTTATGTTTCTGTGGGGCCACAAGGGAAGTAAACTTTTATTCTGGCACAGGGCTTAAAGAATCTCAGCAATCTAACGAACTAGTCCGTTTCGACATTTGCAGAAAGCAGGTTTATGTGACGAGATTGTGTTTTTGTCACATTACCTTTGCGAGCTTGCGTTGTTGGATGAAAAATACCTTAAATATCCACCCTCGATCCGAGCAGCTGCTTCACTTACACTGGCGTGGCTCACCATTACCCAACAGGCAAACTCAACCATCCGAAACCTGAATGAGTGTGAGTATTCAACAAAACTGCACCCGACAGTCACCTTTTTGCACCTCATGTATGTTTTAACGCATTTGTTGCTCTTTGAAAGAGCATCTGCATAGAAGGTCGAAACGTCGAGATTTTGAAATAAATTTTGGCGAAAACGCATTTACCTTTCATGACAAACACGTGTTTACCTGACAACCAAGCGGTAAAATTTTCTATAAATTATAATAAATATAATAAAGAAAGTTTTTAAATTAAAGTATAATAAAGTTTTTGTACTGTTGCATGGAAGCGTAACAAGCACTGTTCACGTAGACGTAGTAACGTACTTTTTTTACAGTTATCAAGAACGCGGTGAACAGAATGACTCAATCCGACACCAGCAACTCTAACACAGCGAAAAGTGAATCCCTGGATTTGCCTCTAGCAGTGCGGCAATGCTTGCAAGACAACTTGCCAAACGTAGGATTGTTTTTTTTAACTAAAAATATTTTTGGTGGGAGAAGACATGCCAATTCCGATCCAATCCAGCATGATGTAAAAGTTGTTATACTTCAAATATCGGGGTATACGTAAAAAAACAGTTTTGGTTACAGGTATACGAATGCACAAACGATCTTGCCAAAACCCATCGCGAAGAATTCGATCGACACCAATCTTTTGTCCACGAGAAATATTCCGCGCAAAAACTTAAGTGTGTTGCGAAGTTCCGACCAATTCNTTTACTTCATCACTCCCCTCCAGCAACGCGTTGTGTATGCTACAATCGCATCCACAAAGCAAGCATTGCCACAATGGCCACAATCAATGTTGCATGTGAAAAACACACCCGCAATGTATCAGTAGGCACGCGAAATAACTTCGTCCAAGTGAGACCAAAGACGCTTCGCGGCCCCCTAGGGAACCGCGGACCCCACTTCGAGAACCACTGCTCTAAAGGGAATCGCAAACAACCCCTGGGTCTATGATACAGGGGACTTGAAGCACCACCAAAACAAAATTTAGCATCAACGGTTAGCATTCCTATATTCAAATTTCGAGTACGTGCTTCAAACGTCGAGCAACTCACATACAGATTACATCACAGGGGAAGAATCAGTATGGGCAACTACAACATTACTACAGATGCCAAAACGACGCGATCCTGTGTTCTCCCCAGACAATAGGGCTTCCTGTCTGTCAAGCGCTTGAACGACATCTAGGCGCTCTGCGGGCCCATGCTCTCCCATAGCGATCAAATTAATTGTCATTGCGGCATGTTTCGCAATCATAACGACACATCTCCACACTGCGGCTGTCGGATGCTTGACGATTCGGTCACATCTTGTAACACGTGAAACGCGAGGGGACGACGGACGTTAAAGACGGTTTGGGGAGGTGCGCTATTGGCGGACCTTGCAAACAGGGACCGATAAAAACAAAATCTACAAGGTATAGAATCGGGTAACATGACTCAGCACATTATCGTCTTTTAGAAAAATGTGTGCGCGTTGCTTATAATTTTTTCACACTGGCCGTTTGGGGGTCACTTATGCGATGGAGCCGCCACGCTTTTCGGATAGCTATCGAAGACATTTTGTTTCGTCGCTTGCTTTAGTTTTTGTATTTTGTGTTGTCCATGCAAAACATAAAGTAGTAGAAACGTTAAAATGAAGTGAAAAAGTATAGAATTTTCGAATTACTTCTTTGCTGTTAAGATGTAATAATTCAGAAAAAAAGGAATTGCATTATACCACGTTAATATGGAGCAACGTTCAAATATTATCCACAAAAACTATTTGCGTTGAAGTTAACAAGGACCCGAAAACGCTTGATTGTAACACGCAACCTACAGCGAGTTACAACGCACAAACAGCGCGCTAGCAACTAGAGAACCAAACGTCTTTACATGTGACATATCGACTATTGTAATGGCTCCTTTTGTGAACATGCCGCTCTCGAATGCGTACCTTGTTGTCCAACAACCCGCAACAAGTTTTACAAACAAGACCGCAGTGCGTAAGCTACAAGGCCCTTCCGTTCAAAAGCCTTAGTTCGTAGACCCGCTGCAGGAAAACATGCGGCGACCAGCCAAATATTGTTGGTTTATCCCGATTAAGGATGATCGTCTGTCCCTTGCCCGACAGCACGCGTCAATCAAGCGAACCGGCCGTCTTGTTGTCACAGGGATAATGGATAAGACGCCTGTCGCACCAGACCCGGTCTCTGGCTGTCTTTGCCTGTTCCAAAAGCGAACGGCGTTGACAACGGGGGATAGTACACAAATATACTTGTGTTTTCCCAGTTGGTTCATGCGGCATGTTTCAAACGGCGACGATTTGTGTGCAGAAATGCCGCAGATGTGTTTGCTTTTTTGCAGCCGATTGCGTTGTGTGTATAAAACGCCCGTTAGTTGATACACGCGGTAAACCAGTATTGAGGTTTTCTACAGTGTCAAACAACGTTTTTGACGAAAACCTGTACAAAAAATGCACCAAACAAAAGAATTTCCTTCATCAATCAATCAAAACGTTGGCATATTTTTATTTGTTTCTATGTAAACCAGGCAAAGACAATTCCCAGACCAATTTGCATTCACAAGACCACACACTTAGCAATAAACCACGCAAACCAGCACACAGTCGGTTCGTTTCAAGGCGTTGATTTCTCGAATGAAGCGATTACACACCGCAAAGATCAACGTCATTCCAGACGAACATTGACAGATTGTGCAGTCGATGACGGATCTGCATCGTCCTCAGACTTTCCATTCCACAGGAAACTATATTTGCAGGAATTTAAACAAATTTTGCCATTTTGGTGCTTGTTTAATACACTTGAATTCAAAAACTAAGATGTGCATGTATATTACTAAGGCTTCTCTTAAGGAATCGAGAATTATAAAAAAAACCTGCATTTTATTCCAGCGCCCTGGAAATGATAAAACTATCGCAGTGTTTTGTAGTTTAGGAATACCCCCTTTTATCCGACCCGGCTTTGAACACGACGGACATGTTTCAGGGCCCCACGGGGCGAAATAGGATGCGTCGCGCGGCCACGGAGACGCCGATTGATTGCCTTAACAATGTAGTCAAATCACATTCACTTAGCGCTTGGCATCGTATCAACTGTTCTCCCGCTATGCGATCGGGATTCTGGCGATGACGTCGCTTGTAGGGAGATCATGTCGTATATTAATAGGAACACGAGTAAAATAATAGCCCGCATTCGCTCACTGAGCAAATCGAAACTGAGACGTGGATGAAATATTGGGGTTGCAATTGAATTTAACTAGCATTGGTGACTTTGCTAGGGTTAGAATAGGCGTACTTTAAAAACGTGTGGGAATTTATTGCTGTTTGTATGTGTTAACATTTGCCGAGTTTTTTGAGGATGTTTTGTGTGGCAAAAATTAGGCAGTGAATTTGGGCATGCCACAAAAGGTTTAATGTAATTTGGCAATGTTACGCAGTAAAATCGATTCATCGTGCACATATTGGGCAAAGTATGCACAACAAGCAAAGGTGTTTGCGTTGTCTGTCGCCTGTCTGTAGTTTTGCCGCTTTGCAAGCTCAAGGGACACACACTTCATTTTATGACGACAATGCGTATAAACGACCGTTAGCACTTGGAAAATTAACAGACCATATGAAGGATTCCACCGCCTATTTTACAGCTTTACTTTTAAGAATAAATCTTCGAGCAGCATTCCAACGCACAATTCGACTGGAAGTCGTAAAGCATTGAAAGAACTTTGTTCGCAGCGCTGCGAAAATTGTAGCTACTATAAATCAGAAATTTGTGGGGGATAGAAACTATAGTTGGGCGACAAATTCCATAATATTTCTTTGCGTCAAAAAAAAACAGTGCAAATGATGTAATCGACTGCTCGTGTCAGTATGCGAACGCCATGATTGTTAAATCAAAAACAAAATTAACGAATAATCACAAATGACAAAAATTCAATTAAAATAACCACAAACAGTGATATTGCGTTGAGAATAATCGTCACGCTTCTTTTAGGCTACTTTCTCATGTTGCATTTAATTGTGTTTAAAATATTTGTGCAGACAGGTTCACACTGAGTAACGAATATGAGAGCGACCGAGACATAGTTAGCGAAGCATCAGCGTTCTTTAAATGTCCTGGCCACTCGATTAGCAACATTTCGATGTTCTTCGTCGCGATATTGAATAACAAGTCGAGTTTTAGGGTCCGTCCATCTTGTCGCATTTCAAGCATGGAGTAGCGCTCCCGTCCTATCTCCTGCCGCTTGGCCGACCCTGACTCAATCAGGGCCTGGTCACGGAATTTCGATAAAGGGGGTCGCTTCACTGTTTTACTGCTTCTAAGTCATGCGCATAGGTAGTTTAAGCTGTTTTGTATAAATTGACCAACGCACTGATCTTGTACAGGGTTACATTTGGGCTAAACATCATACTGGTTGAATTTTAAAAAAATCGCACAGTAAAAGATGGTGTAGCGTCACAGAAATAAACCTTGTATTAATCATGTCGGGACCGGCGGCACTTTATTGTGTTAAGCTGTGCATGACAAATAAGATGAGATTTACTTTTTTTGATTACACGCCTTAAGCAGGGTGTTGCGGACCCCTATTTACCCCTCCGTCTTTTGCTAGAATAGTCCCTGAATAATTTCTAACCGGCCCTTGCATTGTCACTGGTCGCTTGGTCGCACGTGCGCCAGTCAAGTTATCACAGATCATCCGCTTCTTGAAAGCCCTCGAGACTTATGTGTACACATCTGCAACGCACGACGCGCAAATGCGTTAAGCGCAGGCAATCAGGAGCATTTTTGCCGCAGTTTCAGTGTGGACGGTAAAATTGGGCAGTGCCTGGCTGAAAGCTTGGCGGAATTTTGTTTTTTGCTGTGCAATGTTAGGTGCGTAAATTTTTTTCAGAGTTTAGTGCTTTTTGCAGAAGTTTATTTTTAGGCGTACGTTTTCGGAACTTTGTTGGCAAGTATACCTTTAATATGAGGCCTTTTTATAGCCGTGTAGAAAACAAGTTTTTGTAAAATTGTGTGCACAAAAAGTAAAGGTGTTGGCGTTATCTGTCGCCTGTCTGTAGTTCTTATTAAGGTTGGTACGAACTTGTTTTTTTTTTAACTTTCAGAGGAAACATTTCTGTTGCTTTTTTGTCGATACTTTGTGTTCAAGTGCAGCAGAATCGCATATATTGGAGAGAGAGGTCTTCAAGACATGGTGTTACTCTTAAACATATGTGTGCCAAATACAGAGGGTTGCAAATCTTCTCACAGTTTTACAACATAGAAAAGAGTGCAGTATATATTTAACATTTTTTATTGTTGGTAAACCTTATTAGATAGCGAATGTATATTGCTTTTAAATGTATAGTTTAAACCAAAGGATTTGATGCGCGGCGATTATGTTTCCAGATTTTTTTCCTGGAAAGCAATGATTTTGGCCTGATTTGACGCTTCCGCCAAAATGGACGATCGATTTATTCAAAATACGTTTATTCAGGCTCCAACGGTGTCTGGCGCGCCTGCCCTACAGCAGCTTCAAACATATGCGTAAAATCTCTATGTTGCCCTTTTCAAATTGAAAAGCGCGTTCAAAAACAAAATTTTCGAAAGATTTTTTTGTGTAAAAAAAACACATTTGTTAAAATGCGAAATGTAAAATTTGACTTTGTAGAGATTCAAATCCCAGGTGCGTGTTTCAACGGTTAATTGCAAAAGTAAATGTCATTTCGTGCTTGATGGACAAAATCACTTTGAGCAAAACAATTTACTGACGCATTCCAGCATATTGTTGCTTTTAAAAGAACAAGTAGTTTTGGGGATAAAATTAATAAATTAGAATTTAAACATGTTCCATTTTTTGGGCAATTTTTCTGTTACGGGTAAGCCAATACCATTTCTATCCGATAGCAACATGTATCAATAAATATTACAGAATGTCTGATAATGTTGTTTGTCTATGTGTCGTAATTTGCATGTTTGGGGGGCGAGGCAATTACTTGTTATTTATGTCATGAACAAAAGCATTCAATTTCCACAAATACATTATTTCTTTAAACGGAAAGGTATCCAACATAAATCCGGAAATAAACGTATCGCTAACGAGATAGTTCTAGAACGGGACCATCCACATTTGAGACGATATTTCATTGGGCAATTAAATTACAGCGAGTGCAATACATTAAAAAATACATCTTCACTTAACCCGATTACATGCAACCGTTGTTCCAGCAAAAAAATATTTATTTGCCACACACAAATTTAATAATTTCGCTTTTTTGGAAGTTGATAATTTAAGCTACAAATAAGGTACGGCTTTGCCCCTAACTATTTGTGCGAAGCTTTCTACCCGAAAACACTCCTATTGTCAAATTTGTAGATCAACAGAAACTTGTGTACGTTGGAGATTGGACGACAGATAAACACGGCAACAATGCAACGCATCGAGATTTGGCAAGTGCGCCTGTCCCGCCGAAACAGGTGTCTGTTTATATTGATCCAATTTAATCGGCAAATCCACTTGTCAACGCATTACCAGCCCCTGCTGCAGCGGTCAACCCAGTTCCCACGTAACTGTTGAAATAACCCTGATAAGCCACCAGCGGTTTTAAAACTCGAGGCCAAAGTGTTGCGGCGAGACTTTAGTTTGATTTCGCTAAAGATCGCCGGAAAAAGTGATCTGTATAATCGAAAGTACATCGAAACTTTCGTAAGCAAATGCTTTTGTATACATTAGCCACTACATTTTGTTAGCCTGCGATAATTTTTGTATCGACGCTTCATATCTTGCAAGGCAGAAATGAATGATTTCTTAGCGTCAAATATATTTTTGTATTTTACCAAAACACTAGTCAGTTTTTTTGAAAACTTGTGCCTTTTAGGTATCACCTGAGAAATTTTTTTAGGTTTTCACTATTCTTCTGTACCACAATTAATTTGTCACCAAACAGAACGCATTTAACGTTTTCTTTTGTCAGTTTTGATTGTACTCGATTTATACGTTATTAAATAATACATGTAAAGTGCGCACATTGTAACAGCTTATCAAGACAATAACGTCAACTAATAAAATGCTTTCTATGGAAACAATATGAACTACAACCGGAGTTGCGTCAACGCAATACACGACAATATAGCAAGAAACAATTATGACAGACAACACATTAGACAAGGCCTAAGAGAATAAAGTTTATCTTGCACACTTGCACACTGAAGCTCAAACAGGAAGTCAGTAGCCCTTGCAGAGCAACAAGTAATTGGGTCAATAATAACAAGACTTAGAGCCAAGTTCCGTTCAGTGCCATACTTGCACTGCAATGTTGGCTGATAGCATTTCCCGGATATTGTACACAAACTTTATTGTCGCTTTCCGTTTCAATAGACGCGCGGCTGTGTAGTAGCAACTAACATTGGTTTGACACCGCCAAACATTAGCCATGCCCTGACAAGACCGGGACTGCTGGGGGATATCAAGATTCAAAATCGCCGTGTTCTGCCCGAATTCCGCGGCCGATAAGCAGATTGCCTTTGAGTCAAACACACAGGGCGAATCGTGGGGCGCGTATAAAACTATGGGAAAGCCGAGCGGGGTATTTGCAGTGTTGTGTGTTGGAAGGCACAATATGCGAGTCTCGGACATTTAAAACACAAAGTATTAAAAACCAGATGTGCGTTTTGACTGGGCATTACGATTTTTATTTTAAATGTAGCTTAATTAAACTGCCGTATTTAGTGCAAATGCCTCGAAAGGACTGTGTTGTTCTAACAATGTGTGGAATATATTTGAAATCAACAATTTGGTTATAATATTGTCGGCGTGCAGATTTGCTGTGTTTCGAGAATCTCATACGTATTGCCACAAACAAGGCCAAATTATTTTCAACAAATCAAAGTCTTAACAAGCCTGTTTTTTGGGCTTTGAGTAACAAGACTTAAATAAAAACTCTTGTCCGGCAGCAACACGACACATTTCTGCGAAGAGTGCGGACGCAACTATTATGGTCCGTGGTTTTGTCCCAAACCAAACCCAACACCAGTTGAAATGGTGGTGAGCGTCAAAATCGTGGAACCAAACAAACAAAAAGTACCACATCGGAGGTTAATGTTACCCGATACGACCGCCCCCAAACCCCCCGCGTCGCGAAACAGCCCCAGGTGACCTAATAAATGTTACGTAAGACACAAGGTGATTTTATCACAGGATCAGGGTTGGGAAATGGGGAGGTCGTCTGCGTTCAATCACTTTTATACTTCGGGGTCCCAAAAAACTAAAAAATTTTGCCCATCTGATCAATGCAAACATGGTAAAAATCATAAGGGGGAGGGGAGAAAAGATGGGGTCTCAAAACCTTTAGACCCCTTAACCTTGTGTATTAACCATTTAAGGCTCATAAAAAGTCACATTTTAATGACATTCTGTTCATAACAAATATAGTGGTCAGTGTTTACGCAGTGGCTGGACCCCATCGGCTGTCTGCTGGGTCTAGGGGGGCGGCAGTAACTTGGGTAAAGTATTCCTTTGATCAAGGCCGACTTTGGGGGCCGGTTGCTCACTCCGAAGGCGTTACCGTGACTTAGGGCTTATTGGGATAGCGATGGCCGGCGGTATCATTACCCGTGAAGCAGTGATGACTTTATAGCGCCCGTATTACTGACCAGGCACGTTTCTGTGTGTGCCGAGGCGGCTCTGCCACAGCAGGCGTCTCGTGCGTGGCAAAAAAATGCACGCCTCAGTCCCACCACACTGAGGCAATTCACAAAATGGCTGCGCCCCGGTTGTGCAGCAGACGTAGCTGGTCACTACAAAGAGATTAGTCTCTACTTTCAACAGCCCCGTCAGGTGTTACGCTCAGGGCTTGTGAGTTTCGGCAGCAAACAGCTGTGCACATAGTCCACCCCCGTTTCGACAGGCTTAGCTGTTGGTTTGAAGCAGTTTTAGCAGGTTTGTTTGCACGTCGCAACATTGGAGTGGTTTACTACTGTGTTAAAACACCAAAACAAAGTCAAGGTTACTAAATTGTATCGATGCAGTAAGACCCGGCTTTTTGAAGTGCGCTTTAGCTGTTGTGCAAGGTAGTTTTGTCAGGGTGTCAAATTGGTCGTTTTGTGTGGATTATACATTTCATTAAGGTAACTTTTACACTCATCCACATTTATTATTAACGCTGGTAGTTTGGTTTTGCAGAGAGGAGCTTTACAAAGGTTTCATTTACTAATGTATCTTGTTTTGTACAGTTTTGTTTTGATAGGCGTCATGCCTAATTAGCAGTGATGTTCTTAAGTTGCACGACGCTCGTGGGACCTTTGTATTCAGATTTATAGTTATAGGCATTTTACATACTGTGCCATGATTACAACACAAGCAGACACAAATTGTGTTGTAATTAAAGCAAAATGCATTTTCAAATCGCGCAATCACGATAACACCAGCTAAAAGTTTAAGCACGTTTGCACAAAGCCAATTTCAGATTTTAAAGCAACTGTAGTATCAGGTTGCAATTGTTTTCTTAAAAGCACAGTAGAAACGAACCTATGTACTGTGTATAGTGCGATTTGGAAGTGACTTAATTGTTCACGAATGGTGGTTGGTTTGCAAACACAAGGCAAATTGCTTCGCTTTCCATATTGTACGGCAAAAACTGCGATTTTGTTGTGGAATTTGTTTATATACAGCAAAATTAGCGATTTTGTTATGGAATATGTTTTATTGTAGAACTTTTACCGCCACAGACGTAACTAGCTACTTCGACGGAGACATTATAACCTTAAATTAGTATCTCCAATAAAAGAATCCAACAGCGTTTAACTGGTAGCATGCCCATTAGAATCCACGCAAAGAAATGGACACTTTTGTAAAAACAGCCCACTTCATAATATGGTTGTAAACAGCTTCATTATGCCTAAAGTTCATCACACTTAACTGCGCACAATAGAAAATCTCTAACAGTCGATTTTAGCTCGTTTAATTATAGGCCATAGAAAGTTGTGAAATACATTTTAAGTGCAGTGACACCTACTAGCACTTGACACAACAACTTTAGTCTATTGTATCCAGTTGTAGATCGGCCGGCAGATATCGGTGAATAATTGGATGCGCCATTTTGATCTGAGATAAGCTTAAGGGTTGGGGTTCATTGCCAGTCGTCCGTATACACTTCCCGTCTATTAGATGCATAAATCCGTTTGCCAACAAAGGATACTGCGATTTTGAAATACTTAGCGGGGTTGTATGACTTCTGTGTGTTACGTTAATGTAGTTCGTCGACTTGGTTTGGCTTGCTTAGAAAATGGTTGACCCTTTTTTGCGGTACGTTTTACTTGACAAGCGGCTAAGTTACTGCGTTATCAGACTTTTGAATTCTTATCAGATTGTAAGCAGTAACCAACGTAAAGAGTTGTACTGACAATTTCTTCGATTTTACGTTATGTAAACCGCGACGAAATGAATCGAGTTGTGTTGGGCATTTGAAAAACATGTCGTTGCTTCTTTACAGAAAAGTGAACGTTTTGACGCAAAAAAACTGGTTATAACGCTTAAGTACTTTTATCTAGCGATTTAACCCATACAGAAACAAGTTTGAATGTTTAAACCAAACTTAAAACAGTCAAAGCTGTAGCTAAAACGTATTGTCCACATGCACGCATGTTTTGTACTGCAGCAGGAGTTTGGATGATCTGATAAAGCAAACTAAAGAAGTGTAACAAAAGTGACGTCATACTACAGTTCACAACAAGCATTGTGCGTTATAATATGGCATTATTCGTGTCATATGGCAGAAGTTTAATACCTGTGTCAATTTTTGCCTGAAAAGATCTTGGTGCGAGGTTTAGTTTTTAGACAGACATGAAGTAAAATAGCTTTATTATCAGTTTGTGATGGGCAAAAAAGTTTGTTTCTTATTTTTATCATTTGGTAAGTCTGTAGAGGAGAGTTCTAGCATTCGGAAATGCCAATTATTTTGTCTGAAATTTGACCAGGCGTGTGCAAATACGATTTGCAGATTTCGAGGGCAACGACGGCTTATGTAAAATCGTATATTTAGTACAATTTTTAAAATCATTTTTTAAGACATGAGACGCTTTGCTTGGTCTTTAAAATGTACTGATTTCATACAATGACTTTGTTCATACAATGACTTTGAACCAAAGGCATGGATGTATAATATCATCAAAACAATGATTTAAAATATTTTTATGTTTTCTAAAAGTGGAGAGATATGCGTCATAACACTGATAGCTTGCGACCAAATTAAAAAATAATGAATGCAACAGTAGGTTCTTTGAATTAATAACAAGTCAAAATGTACAAAATATGCTTTATTCTAAGTCTCGGCAAAGCTTTGTTTCCACAATTTCCTGTTCCAAATAGCAGCAATTCCACAGAAGCAATAAAGCTTTATTTTTTAGCCTTATTTTCAGTCACATCCGTCCCGCGACAGCCGCCATCATATCTCAACAAGTTTTCATTAACCAATTCGAACCACAACGACATTTAATACCGCTGCGTAAATCAAAACGTCAACCTTACGCGGGGACCGAAATAACCTTTACAAGTCAATTTTGCTTCCTACACCGGTTGGCAATTTCCGATCCAACGCCTA
>QXVZ01006681.1:0-17170 GCA_008931825.1 Phallusia fumigata
ATAGGCCAGTACATGTGTAAAACACTTTCTACGTTGTCATCAACAAGAAACGCGTTTTTCAAACAAGTTTTACACACAAGTACAGGTTTGTATTTTTCTATTTAGACCATTTAAAACCGTGAATTGTGTATTTGCTTTTACGGTCCTTTTGTAATGTTTAAGTGATTAAATGTTCGGTGACGAAAAGCATTTGAAAGTACAATTTCTCTGGAAAAATCTGCGAAAACGTTTTAAAAGTTTTAATATGATGTCTTCTCCGTGGCAATAAGCATTGTTTCACACACAACTAACTTCAAGATGGGAAGTAAAAACAAGTTTTGGCGACCCAAAACTATGCCTTTTTTGAGCGTAAAACTACTTTTTCAATCACACAACACTTTTCAAGTGCAAATCGCAAAGTCAGGCCAGCTAAGCCATTTTGATTTTTTTTAATTCTGCCCTTTGTTTTTGACATTGAACGGACAAAGCTGATCCATGAAATTTCGCAAAGGACAACATTAAGGTCGCGTCACATTGAATCCGGAGTTTTCCGACGTAAACGCATTCTGGGCAACGGTATAAATACAAAGCCCGTCTGCGTATTGACCCGGAAGGGCCGGGACTGTATCAGTCATAAAGGGCAGAGCGTTAAGTTTGCGCTGGAATTGATTTTGGAGTTAGAGTTAGTGTGACTTGCGATTTTATCGGTTCGCCGACCCCCAAGGGACGCCTCACTTCGCTTTGACTGAAAAGTTTCACTAATCCGGTAATGCCAAAACACGACCTGCACCGACACAAGGGAAAGTTTTTGACCGCATTTTGACGTCCAACTCCAAACGCGCTATGACTCTGTTGGGTGAAGTATTTTCCGCCTGTCTTGCTATCAAATGTGACGTTACAAATATATTTGCTACGAAAATGACTTTTGTTTAAAGCCTAACTAAGATATAAAGCGGCAAATGCGCTGTTTTTTTGCAAAAAGAAAAATGAAGCTTTAAACAGTTTTAAGCGCAACATCAAGAATGTGGTTTATTGTCGGCACTAAAAACACTAAAGATTTTTTGCCTTTACAGGAAAATGTATTTACTTTAAAATGTACGACCCAATGCAACAACACGTTCTATGGGACTCGTAAAGATGTTGGTGTTGGGTTAAAATGGCATTGTGTTGTATAAAATTTCGCTCTGCCACAAACACGTAATCTACTAAATAAAACGTTACACTATGCTGTGGCAGAGAAACAGTAAACGACAACAAAACCCCCACGATTGAAAAGGGCCAATATGAAAACAAATGGGAAAAAAGGCACAGCAGCGGCACANAAGCATTGCTGAGTTGTAATCGAGTATAGTTAAACCGAGGTAATTTTAGTGAAAAGTGAGTTATCGAAATAATGGTGGTTGACGGTTGCAAATATTTTTCAAAAAGTATGAAAAGCACTGACTTAAAGTATTCCACCGTTTTGAATAGTTTTGTCACAATCTATTCGTTTGAAATTTCGTTCAGGCGGCCTTTTCTGTATTGCGACGAACGTTTTCACACATGTTTGTAACTGGGCTTTTAACATGTTTCAAGCGATTTACAAAAGAATGACACAAAGCGGGTTCAAGTTTTCCCCGAAGCACATTCGTGCGTCCTTTAAACCAAGTCAAATATATAGGCAAATCTCAGGCATGGGAAATTTCATTTAAACTGAAAGTTTTTTTCCTCTGCACACTGTATTATGTTACCAGTTTTTCGGGAAGATCCATCTCTTTTTTAAAGAAGTTGTCATACGCTCGCTTCAGCTTGTAAATTGCAATGCATAAAACCAGCAAGCCCAAGGTCAAGGTCACTGCGAGGATGATCGGCGACTTCTCATCTCGTTCATCGACCAAATCTAAAACCAACCAACAGACTGGGTCAATGATTTGTGCCTCAGCGCGTCATGCACCTGACTTCTGATAAATTTGCTCTTGTCTTGCTATAACTTGGCTGGAAATGCGAGATTGTCAAACTTGCCTCACTGGTCGCTTGCAAAGCTTTAGAAGTTTGTAACGCAAAAAAAGTCAGAAAAAAAGAGTTTTAACATTAATGCCGTGAATTGGATAGCTGCAGGTATTAATACTTAAATAATCTGCTACAATATCTGGGTCTTTAAAGTGCAATGTTAACCAAGGTCAAGCCAGGGTCAAGCAAACTGTGTGACGATATTTCAACATCTGACATAAGCTCTTCCAAGCAATTAAAATATAAAACCTGTTAAAGTCGAAAATTCAGATGGAGACTTGCTGCTTAAACCGTTAGCCTACTATTATAAACGACTTTTCCACATAGTCGACAGTACCACTGAAATTTACTGTGTCAACAAAAAGTAACCACCAAACAAATTGAAAAACAAGTCACACCTTCGACAACTTCACTTGGGTGCACAGTTTTGCATACTTCCCTCCACTCACTCTCGTAAGAGTAGGTTTCTTCAGTGATTCGCATTTTCACGCACATGAGAGCGTTGGGTATCGGTTTCTCAAACAGCGGCAAAGTGATCAAGGTCATATCGAAACTTTGCTTGTTCTCCTGCATTTGTAAGACGTTTGTTACACCAGCAAACAGGTGCATTTGAAAAGGAGGCATGGTATACTTCTTGAGTATATATATATTTTATACATGCTGATTTGCCATACAAATGAAAAAACAAGTTCGAAATGGCTATTTTCCTTCACTTTCGCTTAATGTTTTTAACCTTCATTCCGCACTGGGGCTACTATGTCCCTAGGGGGGAAAATATTACTTCACTGACCCACGCATGTTACACATTTTTTTGTAAAATATTCGTCAGAAATCTGGCGTGCGTGGTGTAAGCAAAGTAAAATACGTTTTTACGATCACAAAAATGCGGTTCCAGATCCTTTAAAGAGGCAAAATGCCTCATGTGATCTGAAAACGCGGTTTTGACAACCTCATTTGTGTCAACCTCATATATTGACGTTAGTTTTTTTACATTAGTGTGTGACTTAGTTGCCCAAATTACTGCGGCAAAAAGGGTGTAATATAACCGAAAAAGTTTACAAGCACTGCTTTAAACTATACGGAAAGCGCATTTATAATTTGATTGCAGCACTTTTCCGTAGCAGATTTACACTCTTCAACGCCCGCACTAAAATATTTGTGACCGGACAAATATGGACACAAATTTGGATTTTGAAATTCTATTGGCCATAAGTTTTAACTTGCAACAGTTGAGACTAAGACGAAAAAGTTGCTTACCCTCGGGGACTGGCTGGAGTCATTTGTGGACCAATATCTAATCATGTAATAAAGGGCATCCCCGTAAAAACAGCTCAGCGATTTGTTGGTAGGCAAAACCTGGTGCGGCCTGTTCATGATTCGAAGTTGCGTTTCAGAAAATACCCCAATGATATCAAAATCCGGCGGTANCGCTCTGCCACAAACACGTAATCTACTAAATAAAACGTTACACTATGCTGTGGCGCAAAAACAGTAAACGACCACAAAACCTCACGATTGAAAAGGGCCATTATGAAAACAAATGGGAAAAAAGGCACAGCGGCGGCACATTTGTTTTTATTTCTCCGACATAAACTGAAATTTAAGGCAACACATAGAGGTAAACAGGTCGAAAGTACAATTTACAACCTTTAGAAATACTCATGGCTTGGAAAACGATGTCTGCTCGAAATGAAGTACAAGTGAAATTCGAAATTTCAATTCACAAAACAATAGTTTTGATACACGGATAGCTACTTACAAATCCCAATAAAATCCGATTCAACGCTTAAATCTTGAAGATTAAATTTATGATACTGGACTCAAATAACTTCCATTACGTAATAAACGCACAATGATGGTCTTAACTGATCGAATCTAAATATGATTCGTTTCGCATATTAAGGAATGGACATATGATTCATGTTTGGCAATCAATTGCGTTGTGCTCGTCAGCGGTTAATTTCGGTTGAATTTATTTACTTTCTCTTGGGAAAAGATAAAGGTAATGACGTAGAGGCACAAAAAACCGTTACCCAGTAGGAAATATACGATTAAAACAGCGGTTTGATTTCGATTTGATATTAAGATATAATTTAACCCTGACAAAAACAGGAGTACTGCTTTTGCAACTATAGGCTGATTAAGATGGGACAGAAAGGGCCAAATGCCCCCAGGTTCCCAGAAAAATACCCCATTCGTTTAACGCAAAAATTACGTTTTCTTTAAAAAAAGGATCAGATGTTTTTGCCCTGAGCCATAAAGTTTTATACATTCAAACCTCCCACTTTCGCTGTGAAAATATCAAGATATTTTTCGGTAGTGCATTAAGTTGAAGGGGGTAAGGCGCTTGACCACAAGCCAGGCGGAAAAACATCACGAGCCTTTAACATTCCGGCATGAACAGCTGTCCAAAAAGATGTTGCAAATTAAAGCCACGAAGCTGACCCCCACCGTACTTAGATAATCGCTGGTCGCGCAAATTTGCCTTAGCCGATGCAATATGCGATAAGGGGTGGCATTTATTTAGACCAACACCTCGACGATAAAACCAAGCGCATCCTCGGCCGAGGTTCGAGGTGCGAATCTGTGATTGATCTGATGTTTAAAACCTTAACGCGCGACACAATAGCCGAGATGCCATGGCCATGGCCAAGGGCAACGTTCAACATTGGACCAAAGCGAAATGGGTGCTTCGCGGAAAAGTGAATGCAAAACAAAACTTGTTTTTGGTTCATCCATTTTAACGTCAACATGGGTTTATATTCCTTGTACGGTCAGGCGACGAAGCACTGCGTTTTTCGGACGCCCGTTACCACCGCTCTCTAATTGATGTGAAACGGATGGGGTTTTTGATAAGGGGTTGGATGAAGTTTCCTAAAAACTACACCACCGCCTTAGAACATCTGTTATCAGCTATCCCCTGGGCTAGCGTGTCAATTTTAGATCCGCTCGTGACCCCGGAAACGTCAAATAAAGTTCTGCCACTGTGACAAGCGTGATTTTGTGTACAAAGTCAATGGATCATCTGTGTAAAACGGTGGACTCTGACCAGATGACAAATTATAACGGTCATTTACAGGCCTATTTTCATGCTCCTGATGATCACAACAGCGTTTGCCGAAACGTAGAAAATGTTTTCACACAAGTATTGGCTTTTATCTTATTATTGCAACTTCTTGAATTTCTTTAATAACTTCTCATTAAAGATCGTTTTTTTTGTTAACTTGTAATTAAAGATGTCAATTTCTTTTAAAGTCAATATTTGTAGAGTGTCTTCCAAAAACAGCCGCATACTTCGGTACACAACTTAAGTCACTTCACACAAACATCATATCTTATTCATCAAATTAATATTTTCACATCAACATCGGCCTTTCGATTCACCGCGATGCTACAAACAACAAATTGGAACACAGATCGATCCGTTGTGGCGGCAAAAATCGGTCGCTGCGCTTCCTGGCATTCTCAAGACCGTGTTATTGTGACTGAATTATCGTAGGAGCCCTCTGTAACCGCACAGATTAGCCCACCACCACCTCTTGGTTATTTTGCGGTCTGCTGGCATTTTCGTATTTGCGATCAGATAAAAATACAGAGAAAATGGTACAAAAGACGTGATGGCACCAGAAGAGGTTTTCTAATACGTTGCCAGTTGCATGTAATGTTTTGGCTGCTGGTAGAAAATGAACTTGTTGATTATACACCCACGACAATGACCTTGCTGGGCGTGTAATTAAGTCTCAAGAAGTTTTTTATCGTATCTCAAAGTCGGCCCTGTTGTATATTTGGGTTGGTATTGTAATTACCAAATACTGAAAACGGATTCTGTTTTAAACACTCACAAGGCAGTGTTGGTTTTCACAAAACGCGCACTAAAACTGAATATCACTGGGAGCTCTAGCGCACTCCAGCGGCCAAACATTTTCACACTTAACGCATGTGAAACGGAAAAACATTCTAACCACCTTTCGCAGGGCGGAATACTGGCTTAAAAACTCATAGTCAGTGTGAGGTGAATTATAGCTCTAGCAAATCGATTCTCCAAGTTATATGAGCACTTGTCATGTAAAATGCAGCAAATACCTAATTAGCTTGGCCAAAATCCGCAATTACTCGCTCAAGGTGTTACACCTTTAAACTTGCAATCGATTTTATGCTTGAGCCAGCTGTTTATTGAATTTTGTTTACCCGATAGTTAAAAGTCAATGGGCTTGTTCTTGGGCTAGCTGTCAATCAAGCTTGTGGCTAAATGGCGAACGACCTCAAACGATGAGTTTTGGCAAAGTTCGGGTATTGATCTAATAATCGATTTTCTGCTGCTGTTATGGATAACCACACAAACTTTGATACACCTACGCAAAGCTGTAAACAAAGTTGAGGATTTGAACCTCCTTAACACGATTCTTTTCGAAAACCTTAATTTTCATAACAACCGGAAGTTTGTAATTCAAGGCATTAACAGCTGTCATTTTTTCTAGGCTCGGTTGTGTTTATTGACTTTACCTACTGTATAACAGATTCCTTTTAATACTACAGGTAATCCTGTTACAGGTGTACTGAGAACTGTGTTTGGTATAGGGTTGCCAACTGTGTTGAGCAACAATAAAGGACTTTATTGATATATTATCATGTCTTGAAGACACGCTTTTAATTAATATTTCGATATAATGATAACATAAAACATTGGCACTACTATTACAAGTTTTCTCACATAGATTTCTGTCAAAACAAATTACGGCTCGATTTTGTGAAGGGCCTCATCACCACCTTTGTATATTACGCTAAATTTGTTTTGGTCGAGTCTCAGTTCAGAAATTTAACCACAAGTCAAAACGATTTTAAAATAAATAAGGACATATATATGTATATATAGTGGTATTTCAATTCTCAATAAAGGACAAGGATAAATAGAGCTGAATAAAAGATTGTCCTTTGAAATAAAGAACGGTTGGCAACCCTAGTTGGGTACCTGTGGTGTTTCTGAAGTTCGCTCTATCCAATACGCCACATAATGTGGTGTTTACAATTTTTTATTTCTTATCCCACGGCCCCTCTAACTAATTAAATCGAGTTCACGATTTTTCCGTTCATACACAAGATACCTTAATTGACCCAAATTTCAAAAAACAATCCGCAGAAATGACGATTTTTTTTTGTCATAATTTTTAATTGGACCTGCTATTTTCGAAGGCCGTTACAAAGTTCAGGTGTTACAAAACCCAGTTTTAAAACAGATTCGTTATACTTATATCGATACCAGGTATATCTTGTAGCCACTTTAAATCTAAAAACGCAACGAAACTTTTTTTCGGTGGAAAACGAAACAAAATATGAAAAGTAAGTGACGGTTACATTCGTCACGCATGACAGATACACACTCACGTGATGAATCATGACGTATGACGTCATGTGATCAAACATAAACAGAAGTTATTTTACGTCACGAGTCAGCTGAGCCTTGGTCAGAAAACTTCATTTATTGAGGCCAAACTCAATTGGATTGTGTCTGTATTCTGTAATGAAGCAACTAAGATCTTTTAGTTTAGGTTTTGCGAATTTTTATAGGGCTTTAGTAGTCTCTTAAGGTCTGCCTTTAGGGTAAAATTGTTGTGATCAATTCATATTCAATTTGCATTTAGGTTATGTGTGTGAACGTTTAGAAATGTACGTGTGATAGTATTTAACGTAGCCTATCAGACAAAACAAGAACTGACAAGATCGAATGATTTGAGAAAAACATTCACTAAATTTCTGTAGAATTTCATGCCAGCCAAACTTCCTTGACTGATCCTATTTTTCTTCTAGAAAACAGCGCTTACCCTAGTTCTTACCAAGTGTTACTGAAACAAGCATCAAGATGCCTAACATGGAATGTAAGTTTAACTTCTTAAGCTTAAAAATTCACTTTGTGGTGTTTAAAAGTACACATTAGATAATAGTGGTTCATACACCCATCCCAAATTAGTTTAAATCTTTAAATAAATCAGCACTAACCTCTATACTTAATTGCACTTCAGCATGCCTCTTCGAGCTAAAAATGGCAACCAAAAGTCTCTTGAGGGAGAGCAAAAAGTGTGAGAAAGAGGAAAAATCACAAAAACTCAAGCTTAAGCAAGCCATTGCAAAAAATAACATGGAGGTAAATAAGACTGCAAAAAATATGTAACTGAATACACCTTTTTAGTGTGTTGGTAATGCTTGTGTTTCCTATTAAATATAAACATGGACAAAGCATGTGCAAACTGATGTATAATTTATGACTCTTATAAATTACCAAACTTTACAGATTATTGCCACAATAAGTATCAGCTTTGGATCAAACAGTTTTGATTCAGTCTGGTTAACGCTGTAATTTGCAAGCTTTTATTACCATGGCCAAAATCTTTTATTCAGTCACAATGGAGTTTCATGCAGCATTAAACATTCCATACAAGCTAAAACGAGAAAACTAACAACTTAGGCCAGTTTGTTCCATAAAAGCACATTCCAAATGTAGCCTTGGTTGTGTATAAAACCATATTTTCGTCATTAAGATCAACGAAATATAGATTTTTGGTATTGTACAACATACTTGACAATATGAACCTAGTATATAAAAGTGAAACATTCAGTAGGGTCAAGTTATGTGTAACTTCGCACTTTGCAGATATTATTATGCAGATATTATATTTGAATTTTAATGTGCCAGTTCTTGTTTACTGTCCATACTGTGGAGCTATGACACTGTTTTATGTTTCTGATGGCACTGCTGTATGTTTCTGTGTTAAATCTGTGAAATTTGGTGTACATGTACTCTCTGTAGGCCATTGCTGCAGTTGCAGTGTACTTAATGTTAAAAATCAAAAAGGTCACTCAATTTAGCTAAAAAATGTTTAAGAATATGAAGTTAAATCATTTGGCATGTCATAAATAATTACCTCGCACGCCAACCAGGACAGGCAAGCCAGGAGTTGTCGGCTAATGTAATAGGTACATTTTTCGCAGATATATATTCCCTTTCTAAATGTAGCAATAATGTACCTTCAATATTTTAACCAATACAAAATGTGCACAGGGTGCTAAGATTCATGCAGAAAATGCCATTCGTCAAAAAAACCAGGCACTTAACTTTTTGCGCATGAGTGCAAGAGTGGATGCTATTAGCTCACGAGTTCAAACTGCGATTCAAATGAAAAATGTAAGTATGTTTCTACACAATGGAAAATAGTATGTTTTTAGAAATGAGCTGTAACTAGTGGCCTATTGACCAAGCTGTAATTTAAATAGTGTTATGTGTTTGTTTCGTTTTTATTTAATTTTCCATCAGCTTCGAACAATGTCACTCAGGAGGTGAAAGCTGAATTAGAGCCAGCCTTTCCAAGCATTTATGCTCGATGGGCATTGGCTCATACTTGACATGATTGCCTTGTACATTACTTTATTATGGTGCCCCCTGACATTTATGTATTATATCACAGGTTACCAAAAATATGTCAAGTGTGACCAAGAACATGGAGGCAACAATGAAATCAATGAATTTGGAAAAGGTTAGCAGTACTGACATGTCATGCTGCAGTTGCATGGCAAATTTGCCATTACCTTGTTGTATACATTTGATCAAAACCTTTTTGCTACCAATTTCTTATTCTAGATTTCACAACTTATGGACCGGTTTGAAAAGCAGTTCGAAAATCTGGATATTCAATCTCAGTACATGGAAAATGCAATGAGTGGAACCACTCAACAATTTGCACCTGAAGATGAAGTCAGAAATCTGATGCAGAAGACCGCTGATGAAGCTGGGTATATACTGTCGACACTTTGTTTTAGATTTGTAAAATATGTTTATGTTAGTTTCATACCAAAAAAATAAAAAATATGCCTAAAGTTGTATGAAGTCACTTGCTGCCTTTCATCTACTAATAATAACCTGCAGTTAAGCTAACGCTAGTAAAAGTCGTGTTTTTCAATGGTTTTATTAGGCCTAAAGCTAAATATTTGGAATAAATGTACTAGCCTGAATAATAAATTTTGGTCAGTTTTTTTATGACCAAGATTACAAATTTCATATTTCTCATCCATGTTAGGCTTCAAATGAACTTGGAAATTCCGGGGGCTGCATCTACATCTCTTGCCACAAGCACAGCATCAACCGAACAAGATGAACTCTCACAGAGGCTGGCCAGACTTCGCGAATAAAAAATCAGTCCGCAAAACGTTAAATGCACTTTCTATTGTGAAATTTTCAGTTTGTGACTGTAGGGCATATTTGCAGTCAATTTTACTTTTGCGACTTTTTTTTGTTTCTAGCATGTTACCCTTGTTTTGAAATCTGCCCACAGCACATATCTGACATCTGGTTGGAGAAAAACATGGACTTGGAAAATGACTTTTTAAACTACAGTCATAACTAATTGTACCTTAAACCCCTACATTGTAAAGCAAGTCTGTGCAAGCTATTTTTAGCAGGATTGGTGAGGTGTTTCTGCAACAAGTGACACTACTCTCATCAACACTGCTGTTATTGTCTGTGTACATATCAACAAAGAAAAGTGGGGACACGAATTTGTACTGGACTTGTTTTGCTGCTCAATCGTACCTGTTTGGGAGAAATACAAACAACTGTTTCAAAACAGATGATGCAAACTATTACATAACTTTCTCAAAGTTGTGTTGTTCTTGCGATCTCGTTTTATTTGAATCCACAGTTTTTGAGGCATTATTTTCTAGTTTGGGGTTAATAGCTGTAAAGGGGTTAGTTAATAAAATAGAAGTTTTGAAGTGAATAAATATGTAGGATTTTAGTGACAAGAAATAAAATTGGAAGAAATTTAGACCACTCTTTCTCTATTAAAAGCTTTGACAGAAAGAAAAACGGAGTGAAATTAATATGGGCTCTTTAATTATTGAAACATCTTAGCTAAAATTGAGGATATTTTGCTGTAGTGCGCAACAACCCCATTTTTTGTTTACGTAACATTTCTATGTTGCTTCAAATTCTTGGCGGCAATTCCTGCTTGGGGCGCAAGCGCGGCAGTTCTGCAGTAAACTGATTGTTTCGAGTTTGCATAGTTAGTTGCTGGTAGTAGTGTCACTACCAAGTTAGTTCATTTTAGTGATCAGTATTGACTGCACCTTCTTATGCTGACAGGAAATGACTGTCTGACTCCTTGGCAAAATGAAAGTTCTACAAACTTTGGTAAGTCAGCCAAAAGTAAATGCTGGATGATATAATTGTCATAGCTTTGTGCTTTGTAGTGTTAAAAAACTACGGGTACGGCGTTTGCATAANTGAGCTGTAACTAGTGGCCTATTGACCAAGCCGTAATTTAAATAGTGTTATGTGTTTGTTTCGTTTTTATTTAATTTTTCCACCAGCTTCGAACAATGTCACTCAGGAGGTGAAAGCTGAATTAGAGCGAGCCTTTCCAAGCATTTATGCTCAATGGGCATTGGCTCATACTTGACATGATTGCCTTGTACATTACTTTATTATCGTGCCCCCTGACATTTATGTATTATATCACAGGTAACCAAAAATATGTCAAGTGTGACTAAGAACATGGAGGCAACAATGAAATCAATGAATTTGGAAAAGGTTAGCAGTACTGACATGTCATGCTGCAGTTGCATGGCAAATTTGCTTGTTGTATACATTTGATCAAAACCTCTTTGCTACAAATTTCGTATTGTAGATTTCACAACTTATGGACCGGTTTGAAAAGCAGTTCGAAAACCTGGATATTCAATCTCAGTACATGGAAAATGCAATGAGTGGAACCACTCAACAATTTGCACCTGAAGATGAAGTCAGAAATCTGATGCAGAAGACCGCTGATGAAGCTGGGTATATACTGTTCACACTATGTTTTAGAACTGTAAAATATGTTTATGTTTGTTTCATACCAAGAAAATAAAAAATATGCCTAAAGTTGTATAAAGTCACTTGCTGCCTTTCATCTACTAATAA
The DNA here is from genome assembly GCA_008931825.1 of Phallusia fumigata. Classification (NCBI taxonomy): domain Eukaryota; kingdom Metazoa; phylum Chordata; class Ascidiacea; order Phlebobranchia; family Ascidiidae; genus Phallusia; species Phallusia fumigata. The sequence goes on from QXVZ01006681.1 coordinate 11,918, forward strand.
TAACCTGCAGTTAAGCTAATGCTAGTAAAAGTCGTGGTTTTCAATGGTTTTATTAGGCCTAAAGCTAAATATTTGGAATAAATATACCAGCCTCAATAATAAATTTTAAAATTTTTCAGTTTTTTTATGACCAAGATTACAAATTTCATATTTCTCGTCCATGTTAGGCTTCAAATGAACTTGGAAATTCCGGGGGCTGCATCTACATCTCTTGCCACAAGCACAGCATCAACCGAACAAGATGAACTCTCACAGAGGCTCGCCAGACTTCGCGAATAAAAAATCAGTCCACAAAACGTTAAATGCACTTTCTATTGTGAAATTTTCAGTTTGTGACTGTAGGGCATATTTGCAGTCAATTTTACTTTTGCGACTTTTTTTTGTTTCTAGCATGTTACCCTTGTTTTGAAATCTGCCCACAGCACATATCTGATATCTGGTTGGAGAAAAACATGGACTTGGAAAAGACTTTTTAAACTACAGTCATAACTAATTGTACCTTAAACCCCTACATTGTAAAGCAAGTCTGTGCAAGCTATATTTTAGCAGGATTGGTGAGGTGTTTCTGCAACAAGTGACACTACTCTCATCAACACTGCTGTTATTGTCTGTGTACATATCAACAAAGAAAAGTGGGGACACGAATTTGTACTGGACTTGTTTTGCTGCTCAATCGTACCTGTTTGGGAGAAATACAAACAACTGTTTCAAAACAGATGATGCAAACTATTACATAACTTTCTCAAAGTTGTGTTGTTCTTGCGATCTCGTTTTATTTGAATCCACAGTTTTTGAGGCATTATTTTCTAGTTTGGGGTTAATAGCTGTAAAGGGGTTAGTTAATAAAATAGAAGTTTTGAAGTGAATAAATATGTAGGATTTTAGTGACAAGAAATAAAATTGGAAGAAATTTAGACCACTCTTTCTCTATTAAAAGCTTTGACAGAAAGAAAAACGGAGTGAAATTAATATGGGCTCTTTAATTATTGAAACATCTTAGCTAAAATTGAGGATATTTTGCTGTAGTGCGCAACAACCCCATTTTTTGTTTACGTAACATTTCTATGTTGCTTCAAATTCTTGGCGGCAATTCCTCCTTGGGGCGCAAGCGCGGCAGTTCTGGAGTGAACTGATTGTTTCGAGTTTGCATAGTTAGTTGCTGGTAGTAGTGTCACTACCAAGTTAGTTCATTTTAGTGATCAGTATTGACTGCACCTTCTTATGCTGACAGGAAATGACTGTCTGACTCCTTGGCAAAATGAAAGTTCTACAAACTTTGGTAAGTCAGCCAAAAGTAAATGCTGGATGATATAATTGTCATAGCTTTGTGCTTTGTAGTGTTAAAAAACTACGGGTACGGCGTTTGCATAAGTACAAACCCATCGTGTAATGATAAAACTTAGCTTCCTGCTTTGTAAAATCCTTTTTTTATTACGCAAATTACACAAAACAGAAAGACGGACGAGGATAAAAAATAGCACCTATCAAATATCGACAGGTTGGGCTAAAGTCCAGCCCACTTAACTTTATAAGACGGAAGTTTCTCAGCGTTTAATGCACTTATTGTTCCGAGTTTTTTACCGTTGTAAACATAAAAATGAACAAGGAGAGCGTGGGCAATGTTTTTGCATACTTGCGGTATATGACAAACCGCGCACATAACAGTAAACAGTTCAATAATCATGTTCGACATGTGTTCCGAAAAGGAAAGTTATAGGTTTTACTTGCAAGGAAATTAACAGTTTTGCCGAGATCCAAGATGTTATTTCTTCCCAATAGTTTTGAACATGTTTACAACGATAAAATAAATGCGATAAAGTTTCGGGGGCGTCTTAAAAGAAAACACGCTGTTCGGTATCAGTTTTTTCAAAAGAGTGGAGAGTTTCGTCAATTACAATGGCACGAAGGTTAAGTTTTATTTGAAACGAACGCAGTTTGGTTTCAATTGTGCAATTATAAGTGTTTGAATACAGCTTTTTCCCTGGGGTTGTATTTGTTGCGAGGCCCAAGTCCCGTTCCCAATTTTTTGTTGCTTTTCTGGGCGAACCGATGTATATTGTTTTATTTTATTGTACAATGCCTTTGGTGTCTTACACTCTTGAAATAACTCTGAGGATTCATTAACTAAACGTAAATTTATATTAGAAGTGTGATTAGTTTGATCCCATTCGTGTGGCAAAGCGGCAATCATTTTAATGAAGGTTTTAAACTCTTTATTACTGGGGCTAAATTTGTATTTTTGTGCTAATTGGTCATACGTCAAATATTCCCCCACTGAATTAATTAAGTCGGAATAATCAAGTCTTCCCGCATCGACGAGTGACTTTAAGTAGAATGTTTGCGATTTAAGTTTTACGCTCTTTGAAGCCCACAGTGACCTGCTGTGCGTTTTGTTTGAATGGACCATTTGGATAATCTTTCTGATGTCTGTTATTAACTTTCTAACCGTTTGTAGCGGAACAATTTGAGCACATTGCTTTGAGGTCGTTGGTAAGTTGCCTCGAACCCAGCACTCTAGCTCCATTGCGGATAACTCGTTGTTTTCTAAATGTTTCCAGGGAGCTTTGCAATCGACATCAAAATATTTTGAGACCCATTTAAGATTTAAAGATAAAATGTAAGACTCGACGTCCAACATATTTGCACCACCATGTTCGATGTTTGCGATTAGTTTGGTTCTTTTTATTCTTTCCCACTTTGAGCCCCATACAAACTGAAACAATTTCGTTTTAAGTTTGCGCAAAAACAAGTCCGGTAAGTTAATTGGCAACACACTAACCTTGTAAATTAACATTGGGATTACAAGGCTTTTTACAATGCATATTCGTCCCAAGAGAGTAAGACCGCGGGACGACCATATGTTTAAGATTGCGCTAACCTTATCAATCAAATTCCCAAAGTTTAGAGAAAACAATTGTTTTCTATCTTTAATAGGAATTTCGACACCCAGATAACGAAATGACGTATTTTGCAGTGTTGTAAAATCCTTGTAAAGTGTTGATCCGAGACCTGTTCTTATAGTTATTGTGACCGTTGTAACTTCGGAACGACGGTCGCATGGTGGCGCAATTGTTAGCTTCAGGTTGCAAAAGCAAAATTAGATTTCTGGCAATATGATTTTATTTACACACAAGCACCACAAAGAAGTTATGTATTGAATCTTAAAGTGTATACATGTACCACTCAAATAAACGCAAAACACCTTGATAGCTCGCTTGTTCGCATACACACGCGAATCCGGTCTGAAAAGCAACTGAACTGTCAACAAAACCTTTTATACGTCGGTGTTGACTTTTGGAAACATCTGTTGCAAGGAAGACAGTTCTAAGTAATTTGAACTTTCAAAGTTACACCTTGAACTTGGACGAAAAAACGTATTTGCAGTTGGTGGGGCATCTTCCAAATGCGCTTCAGGTATATCAGCACACGGTGAAGATGTGACCAAGGGCCAGGCTGTACTTTTGGCACGCTGGGGGCTCTTTGTTCGCGGCAAGTACTTTTGTCCGACCCTACCTTCGATCGGATTTCTATGGTGATACCAGACGCGTTTGTTGTGCTCAAAGCTCAGAAGCTCTAATGGCGAAGGCGGCGGTGACTCATCAGAAAAAGACGACCAATCAAGTGGATAGCCTGAGTCAGCTGATCTGCATGAATCAGACCTGTTTCTGATTGGTTCAAGGCGCCCAGTAACGCGAGAGCAACATCGCGAACAACAGCCACTTCGCCTTTGACAGTGATGGTAATCTCTTTCTGCATGGTCTGGCAGTGCCGGCCATGGGTTACCGGCGCTGTGTCGGTGCTCTAGATGCATCGGCGTGCTAAAAATGCTTTCATAACCGAAGGAACGCACCCTCCTGCGACGATTCATGCGCCTTTGGTAAAGCGCCGAGCGTTTTGGTCTGCTGCTGGACGCTGTAGATTCAGCTTTCGCCACGTATGTGGTGACAAAATGAGAAGTATCAGCACTCTCTGCGGAGCTGGACCTGTTTAACGGGACTCTTTCGCGTGTTTTACAGTACCCGGTCGTTTCGGCTTGAGACTGGGTTTGTGGACTGTACGTCGGATTTTCGACTTCGTATTGAGACGCTCTGCCACGCTTTGTCATACACCTGGTCGTCAACGCAGCCGGCTCGTCAAGGAACACGTCATCCAGAGACGAGCTTGGCGAGATATGGAGGTTACTGAGGCAAACACTGGCCTTGTCTTCGACGCACGTTTCAAGCACAGTGTTCCTGCATGCTCTCATTTGCAAGCTCCGCGCCAGTTCATGCTCAATGGTAGTGTATTCGGAAGTCTGAAAGCTGTGGTTTGACGGCCGTGTCTCGCTGTCCCGGTAGGTGGCGTGCTGGTGCGGCCTTTCGAGCTCAGCACCCTCAGTAGAATGCGAACATGTTTCGAAACTGTTAGCACGATGCACTTCCACTTGGTGTATATTGTCCACAGAAATATCAGAGGACAGTTCGCGCTCTGGCGCCGGGTAGTGGCTAGACGCTTCGCTCGCTGCGTTGCGGATGTACATGAAGTCATTCAGGGACGAGGTTTCGGCGTTTGGGACATCGGCTACTGCTGGGCGCGGGTCTTCCGAGCCTGATAACGACGCAAGAGCGACGATGCTGTCTCTGTCGTCTTCACAATCTGTAATAAGGTAAACAATGGCTTAAACATTACCAAGAAATGAAAGTTTTGCCTTGTGACAAGCAGCTATATGTTTTCGATTGTACCTTGTTGCTAATCTATAGTTGGTGCGAATTTCAAAAAAACATCTTTGGACTTGAATAGTAGAAATTGTTTCTGGCAGTCAAGTATCTATTCTACATTCGGCGGCAACGCAACTATTCTATCGTTGTATTTTCTCAAAGAACAAACAAGCGGAAAAATGGGAAACTGCGATAGGCGGGCAGATTGATATTCTTGAGCTTTCTTTTGCCAAACCAGGGCAATACCCTGTCTTGTTGACCGTCCCGAGGTAAAACCTCTGAAAAAAACGTATGTGGTGAATTTTTACCAGTGTGATTCGCAGAAGATGTGCTTCTAATGGGAAGAAACGCTTCCACGCATTCCGATGAACCTGAGGTGTCAGCAATCTCATCCAGACGCGACATGCTAGTATTCGATGGTTCAGCAAAGTTTTTCTCAAATTCGTGCAAGATTTCAGCCTGTTTTTTATTGAAAGATCAGACAAGTTTAGGAAAAAAGAAAACAGGATGTGTTTACGTGCACGTTCAGGCGTGTTACGGATAGATGCTCAGTCCG
>QXVZ01006682.1:0-10816 GCA_008931825.1 Phallusia fumigata
GTTGATCGCCTCTTTGTTGATAACAATGGATTTTTTTGTGGACTTTGTTGTGACCTTAGTTATCTGCAGAGCTAAAAACAAGGTGTTTCATACTTGAAATTGAACTAAACAGCAGCTAAACAACCACAGCTCACACCTGGCTCGGTTTGAAAGAAATTGTCCAACTAATAGACATTATTAAAACGTACCAGTACGCTCAATTTTAAGCAGTGTTGTCTTTCACTGATTTCGTGAATTTACCTGTTAACCGAACTTCTGCAATGTAACCAGGACCAAATTTATAATCTTACACCAAACACCTTAAAGATTTTGTGCCTTACGTGAGCAAACTATCTAACCGATCTTTTTGCCCCCCAAACAAGTCACAACAAGAATAAATAATGAACCTAAACAATCACAGGCAACGATTTATATTTTTAGCAAGAAGAGCAAAAATATAAAACAGCAATGGTAAAATTTGCAACAGAACAATATTGACTTTTACATTTACATAAATGCCCTTACCTCTGCCCTCGTGTTGCGACATCATAAAACTGTGTCAGAGCGGTTATAGACTGGCAGTACAGTTTTTTGAACAATTAGTGTAAAACTCTGGAATAAAACCCATGTTAAAATCGTCTGGTTTGCTCTAAAATTGCAGCTAAATTAAGAAAACTATATTTTAAGTTTACAAGAAACATTTATGTTGTTTTTACAGCCAGACGTACTTTGTTATTGAATCGCTACGTATTTTAGTTTGCCTCATATCAAATTTTTAGTTGCTTGAACAAACTATAAAAAGTTTATGAGAATTATTCACTCGCCATTAAAAAAACTATTTCGTTGACGCTATGCACGAACCAAACCTCTGGCGCGTCATATTAAAAGTTTAACCGGTAAGTATTTGGCCATACATCGGGTGCTACTTTGTTGTTCGATCTGATTATTAAAGCAATCTACTAGACAAGCAGAAAAGGAACATACTTTCAGAAAGGAAAATAAGAGCGCTAATGTGTACTGTTTTATTATTTTTAAAGTTTTGTGATAATTTATCTTTTGTTGCTGACAGACACAATATACTGTGACCCTTCGATGTCCTAAAACGCCCTTGGCTTCCAATATCTACTAATCATTTGCTATTTTTCGTGAAGAAATCCCCAGTAAAGCGTGGTGGCGCTAGCAACTATAGTCAGGGGTTCCGCCTGACACTTTCAATGGATATGTAAAAAATCAAAAATGTGTGTTCTCAATATCGACTTAAGCGCCAGGAAATTTGAATGTAAGATGTATTTTTGCTTGTAAGAATACAAGTGATAAACATTTAATTTTTTTGTTTAAGGTTTCGATTGAAAAATCCGTGAGAATCGCGCAATTATTATTTTTGGGTTTTAATGAAGTTTTTTTTTAAACAGTGCTTTGGTGAGTTTTTTTTAACCAGTTTTGTTGTTTCAAAAATTTGTGCTTGTCGAAAGTTTTGTATCCACCGAATTTAACCTTCGAGAAGTGCTGGAGTGGTCGTCACATTTTTTGTTGTGTGATTTTTGTTGTCTGCCTATCAACTTTTTCGTAAATGTGAATAATTTTTGCAGATAAAGTCAAATTAGTGATGACGTCGATTGAATGACTTTTGCGGTAAGTTGAGTTTAAAAAACGTAACAATCTCATTGGTTGGGAAAGAAGGTACTAATACTGTAGGCTGCTATATATTTTCCTCTGGAAAACGTCGGTTTGTCTAAAAAACATCACATGTTTGTAACTAAAACCAGGATAAACTTAAAACCTACTGTCTTGCAATGATTTCCTTTACAAAGCGAAGTGAAGGGAATTACAAAACAGATATTTTTAAAAAAATTGTTTTCTTTGAAGTGCAACCTCATTAAAAAGTTTTTGTTGTACATGTTTTCATTTGCTGTTTTTATACTTCCGAACTTCCAGGTTTTAAGAAAGGGATAGCAAGAGTTTCGCGCATCTGATAATAATACTTTGTCTGACTAAAACAGATATTTTTTCAATGCATGTAATGCAAAAAAACACAGACAGGTTATTAATTATGATCACACCAAACCGCAAGTTCTTGACAAAAACCACCAACTTATTAGATTTAATACCGAATTTCATGCATCACTAGTTTTAAGCAAACAGAAGCAGTTTTTTCCGATAAAAATAGTATATCTGCCCAAATTATTTTTGAAAACTTTAATGCATATACTCTTTAGGCCAATTTCTAAACATCTGCAAAAATAAATCTTTTTTCCGAAAAAATAGATAGGCAACACAAATATTGTGTTTTATTTCCACCTACCTTGAGCAATCTAAAAAACCCTGTTCGGCTTGACAGTCTCACTTCCGACTTAGCGCAGGGTAACCTGGTATTTACCATGTGTTGTTACCCCGGTATGACAGTGGACCTGAATTAGATAACCTAGCTTTGTTTTCTTATTCAAATAGAATCAAAAACAACTCGTTAGATGTTATAAGTTACACGATATCGTTTTAGAGTTATGCAGCGGAATACATATTCAAACAGGAAACATATTAAAATAACAACTTCCCTAGTCCAGCGCCAGGTACAACTGCACTAGTAATTAACGGCATCTCTTAGGGAACTGAAGCAAATTTTTACACATGTGATACTTAACGAGGCTATATAGGTCGTCCCTCACACAAATACGCACAAAATACAATTTCCATCTTTAACTCGGTATATTTTGGGTTCTTCAAGTTCACCTGGCGCTATTTTCGGTGACTGCTTATTACATCAGTCAGTCTTTCGTCCTTTCACGGGTGACCCAATCCCTTTATGGTTATTTACCTTTTTTCCTGTATTTATTCAGTTTTATCTTGTTTTCTCATTGAGTTACACGCCCCTCCCAACTACAGCTAGCGTCCGTACCAGGCCTGCCTCCTGGCTCGCTCAGCTGGTAGCGGGAATCATAACCTATACAATTTGTACAGGTGATTTATCTTGAAGCTGAAAGGTGCTTCCAAAACTAATCGACATACACATTCGTATGTATCAACAAGTGCCTTTTCGAATTCCCTTGTCAGCTATCACTCTCGTAAACCCATCCTAATGATGTTGGTTTCATATTTTTGTAGTGGGTCTTTTCCTGACGAGTCGTTCACTGTTCTTTCCCGCATCCACACCCACGCGCCCGTATAATACGCGGGGGTACAGAATTGAGTTGGTTCAGTGCCACTCGATGGTTCGGTATCAGTTCCAGGTTTCAACTGACCACATGGGCGCAGGCCCCGTGTCGGNCCAAATCAGAAAAGTTGCCTACTGCCCACACTTCAACCTTCAGTTCCGGTGTTAACCCTGTAGTCATTGCCATTACAGCGACACAGGCACCATCCCTCTCAGGTTATCGAATCAACACGAGAGTCTAGTTTTGATTTAGGATTTCAAAACGACCTGACAATTACTTTACTTTATAATTCCCAATGAAATGGTTCTAATTTCATTTTACCGCCTTACCTTCTCGCTTATATTCAACGCTGAATGACTAATAACACAATAATAATTCATGCACATTACTTGTTACAGTTTCAATCATCATTGTACAATTCTCTCTTGATATTGCTACAGAGTTCATTATCAGAGAACAAGGCATTCGGCTTCGTCAGCTTCCTCAATGTAGAAAAACGGCACACCTGTTCGAAAATGATCGAACTTCCACGCGGGCAGGCGCGGCAGCCTCGCCTTGCATAAAACCCTGGTCCTAATTCGTTGTCACCAGACTAATTTCGGTTGCAATAACGTGATGTATTTGTTCTGGTATATACTGAACCAATATGTACCTCTCACAATACGACTGGACGGCTAGAGCTGACGGGTTTGACGGAATAAATATCAGTTTTGGTTCTAGTTTAACGCGACAATAAAATTGAAAACGAAACTTGGGCTAAGAAATTCCAAACCTTATTGTATACATGCTTTTTATTGATGAGATTTTAAGATGGAACACACATAATTAATAAACAACATTTTTTGGAATTTCTGGAGGGGGCAAGATACCAAGGTTGTATTTAGAAGCCGTTTAAAGACTTGTCGGCGTTTCACACAAAGCCCTGACAACATTTAACTCAGTTACAGGCAAAATGGTTAGTATGTGTAACTTGAGGTCTACAAGGCTAAATATATTGCCACCGGTTGTGTGAAGGTGCATGTGCGTCACGTAGTTGTGAAATACGTAAGTGCAGCCTATTGCATTTGATGAACAGGAAGCGTCGGTTTCCCCCTGATTCATAGGGCGTGATTTTTATATTAAATGTTTAGGGCTGTGACCAGTTCAGTTCCCAGCAATTTCCCGTTGTAACTTGAATGTGGTTTGGTGTAATACGCATTTTGACAGATAGCGCTTAATTATGATTTTGGTAATATTTTATTTCACATTTTACCATTTTAGAACAGCCAGACATTTTATTCTGGTTTACATAAACGTCAAAAGCATGTGCTGTCTGTAACATATCTGTAACGAAAAAGGTAAAATCACTCAACCGTGGTATTACGTCACATCGCATGATATCGGATTGCACCACAATACCAGCTCCCTATGACGCAACAACGCCATAAGTTTTCTTTCTCTTTGCCATGCTTTGGTAAATTTAAAGTTGAGCTTTTGTGTTACGTGTAGTGTGCGTCGCTTAAAATGTGTAAATTGCATGCTTTGAGATAAAGTGTATTATGTGTTTAGAATCCGTTTGCCAACGCTGTACAGTATTTAAAGACTGATTGTAAATAAAAACGCAACGAGTTGCATTGGTTGGGAAAGGATGTAGATACCGTAGACCAATGTTGTGAAACCTGCGGCCTGCCAACAGAAATGATTTCTTTTTCTTTAGAAAGATTTTTCTACTTCAGGCTGCGTAATGTCCGCTGGTAAATCGGTTTGCCTGATAAACATCGTGCGTAAAAAAACAGAAATATGATAATTACAAGCTGTGTTGATGATGCGGTTTTGTACGAAACTTTTTTCCGCTATTGTCTCGCAACGATTATCTCCGTCAGGCGAAATATATTATCATGATAGAACCACATTCCTTTTGCCTACCTTTATTTATTAGATTTGAAAACACACCCCTAAAGTAATTCTCACTAATGAATTTCAATTTGAAAAACAGTACAATACGATTGTTTGGATTCTGTGTGAAAATTCTTTTTTTTTTGTAAAAATTCTTTTTTTGTTGATGGCCGACACATTATAACATGACCCTCCGATGTCTTGAACCACCCGAGACTCAACGTCCGCTAATTGTTGGCTCCTTTTGGTGTAAAGTTACCAGTGGCAATTAATTTTGAATTTTTTAACGCGTGATGGCGCTAGCTAGCAACTCTTGTTTCGCTTGCAACAAATTCAGTTAATGGATGTGTGAGTAAAAATCAACTATTAAAATCGACTAAAGGGTCAAGAAGTTTTATTGTAAGATGTATTTTTGCTTGTAAGAATACAAGTGATAAACATTTTAATTTTGGTTTGAAATTTCGATTGGAAGATACATTTTTTTGCTGCCAAGCTTAACACCATGATTAAAAAGGTGCACGCAGCTATATTGCTCAGTTGTTACCTTTTACAAAATATGTTTGTCATGATATCTTGATGATGCGTTTCCGGCAAATATGTATTTAAAATTTCAACGACTTGATACGTCACCTTCACAGGAGGCCGAATCGTGGGTATTTTTAATGGTAATTTGCTGGACGAGAATTTAGATATCATTGTCTGGCATCAACAGATTAATTGTATTTGTATGTTGAAGATGATAATGTGAGATAAATAACTTGATTGCTCGCGGTATTACTGAGCTCGCTTTAATTGAAAAACACATTAGAGCTGCATCAGGTTTAATACTTATCCTACATTTATTGTGACTTTATTTTAATACGGCCTCTGAATCAAGCACCAAACAAACGTAGTTAACAATGTAACGAATCACATTGTTTGGGAAAGGGTGTTTTTACTGCAGGCTACTACGTACTGTCTGCTGGGAAACGTCGGTTTGTCTGATAAACATCGTATATGTTTGTTAACAAAATTAGGATTATGTTTATTACAAGCTGGGTTGATGATGCGGTTTTGTACAAAACTTTTTTCGGCAGTTGTCTCGCAACGATTTTCGAAATACGTTTCAGGTTATATTGTTATCATGATAAAATCACATTTGTTTTGCCTACCGTCATTTATTAGATTTGAAAACACACCCTAAAGTAATTGTCACTAATGAATTTCGGTTTGAAACGAAGTACAATATAAGTTCTTGAATTCGTAAGAGCGCCAATGCGTATTGTTTTATTATTTTTAAATTTTTATAATAATTTATCTTTTGTTGCTGGCAGACACGTTATACAGTGACCCTCCATGGTCGTAAGCGACAGTGGCTTACAACATTCGCTAGTTGTTTGCCCCTTTTTGAGAAGCAATCGTGTTTTGCCGTGTGGTGGCGCTAGCTATAGCAACTATTGTTAGGCGTTTCGCTTAATACTTTCAAATTCAGTCGATGGATATGTAAGTAAAAATCACCAATATGTGCTCTAAAAATCGACTTGAGGTTTGAGAAGGTTTAATGTAAGATGTATTTTGTCTTTGTTTAAAGTTTTGATTGGAAGGTCTGCGAGACCGCGCAATTATTGACATTGGGTTTTTATGAAGTTTTTTTTCTTGACTCGGTGCTTTGGTGATTAATTTTTTAACCAGTTTTGTTGTTTTAAAAATTTGCGTTTGTCGAAAGTTTTGTATCCACCCAATTTAGACTTCGAGAAATGCTAGTGTGGTCGACACATTTTTTTTTGTGTAATGTTTGTTCTCTGTCTAATCTGTTTTTCATTTACATTTTCCCTAAATGTAAATAGTTTTCGCAGCTAAAGTCAATGTGGTGATGACCTCGATTAAATGACCACCCCCTCATACAACAACCTCTACTTGACGTTGTTTAAACGTTGCTCGACTCATTTATTTAACATATTTTGCGCTTACAGCCTAAACAGGAAAGTTTTAGTTATAGATATGTTTGATTTTACTTCTGTTTGAACGAATAGCTGCATGAACCGTTTCTGGAAATGATGTTTTTTGAAATTTATTAATCTGTGTGCATACACAGAAAAAACTTTGTCCGTCGCTTTTTGGTTACGTTGTGCCGAACAGGGTACGAAGTGAAAAGAAAACCAGTTATGTCCAAAAGCGAGTTATTTGGCAAGTCAGCGAAGGCTTGGCGCCCTCCAGTGAAAACTCACAGCGTAAATCATGGCCGTGCAACCTGCGGCCTGCGAATGACATTTTGTTTTTCCGAGAAACGATTTCCACGCTTTACTCAACAATTTTACTCTTTCTATTTTTTGCGATGCGGAAAACTTTTTCTAATTTTCAGAATTTTAGCGTTTCTGTCATGAAATAAAATAATTCAACTTATTTTAAACAAAGGTGCGACCGCGGTCTATTATTTGATAAAGTGTATGGCCCTTCAGTAATAAAGGCTGCACACCTCTTTGACTCATCAATCATTATTGTACATTTAAGTTAAATACTTCTTATTACCAAAAAACAATGTATTGACATACTCGATGACAAACTTTGGGTGACAAACCAACAAAGCGCTAATAATTATTTTACCATAACTTACCAACTAAGTCTTGTTATGGTGTTAGCAAGGTAATACACAATATATTTCATTGTTATTTAGCAAAATACTTTCCTTTTTACATGAGTGTGCAGCTCATTGTCTTTCTAGAGCACTCTGTAACACGTACTTGCAGTTCGTTCTGTCATAATACGAAATTTGTTCCTCTTTTTATATCTAATGTAGTTGGGCATCGTGATTGCCAAAAAAAATTCAACTGCCAACACTTATGATTCAGAAGGCACATACTGCTTGTTATACCTTCTACAAAACATGTTTATCATGATATCTTTTCCGGTAAGTCTGTATTTAAAATTTCCACGATTTGATACGTCACCTTCACAGGAGGCCGAATCGTGGGTATGTTTAATGTTAATTTGCCGGACGAGCTTTTAGATATCATCGTTACGTCTGGCAACAACAAATTAAATGTATTTGTATAATGAAGATGCTAGTGGAAGATAATTGACTTGCTCGCATTATTACTGAGCACGCTTGAATTTAAAACACATTAGATCTGCATCAGGTTTAATAATTACAACAATTTTCCCACTTTTTTAATACAATTTGGTGTATATCGCATTTATGTTTTAAAACACTTGCAAATTGCATTTTCATTGTCTGAGAGAAACATTTTTAATCACAACAAAATATTTACTAGAAATTTAAAGTTTTAAAATGATTAATATTTTAGACGTTTTCTCTTGGATAGTTTGAAGTTACAAACACTTGGTGTGGAACCCAACTTCAGCAAATGCCTTTTTGTGTGTTAATCCTAAAATCTTAAGCCAAAATTCGAGTTTCGGGTTAAACGTCGTAGGCGACATTTTAATGGTAAAACTTGCAAGCTGGGCTGTTCTTGCTAACATTGCAAATTGTGAGCTGGGGAAACAAAAAGGGCGGAAGTAAAAGAACAAACAAAAGTGAAAAGAAACACCCACCTGGGGTTTCTCGTGTTAATGACGAATTTGGAGTTTGCTAGCTTCCTGTCCAAGTTTGAATTTGTGGTTGCAATTATCCTACTTTAGTGGAAATGGACATCCACGTTTTAGTTTGGGGCACTCTTAAGCTGCTGTGCACATGTAGAGTTTTGCGTGTCGAGGATATAATATTGCTTGAGCGCCATTAACATCTGTGCGACCTTGTGTTTATATCACAACTTCGTATTTTATCGCTCCAACTTGTCGTCACTCGATAGTATCAAGGTTTACACCATATCAAGGTTTACACCTTGATACGTCATTAATGTCACTTTACCACTGTATATTCACGTACGTTGTGACACACAATTATTCATTCCGTATTCCGATTCCATTGGAATCATTCCGATTCCATTCTGTTGGAATTAATTCCACCAAAATGGAATGATTCATTTCTATTCGTTGTGAATCATCAACGACAATGCAATAATATATGAAACGGTTCTTGCGTCAAGCCAGTCTCCAGCCCGTTGGCACCAAATGTTGAGCGACAGAAGCAGAAGCAATCGGTAGTAACAAGCACGACGTTGTAGCAACGCGTATATTATATTTTGTTTATGTTATGTTTTGTAGGCGGCGTCCTTTGAACACTTTCGGTATTTTATATCTTTTCATGTTGACCGGCTTCAGACAATTACAGTTTTATCCTCTTTCTTAAATAATCACGCCCTTAATACGTGGTCACCATAAAACCTTTTTACCAACGTTGTCATCCACGCAACAAGTGGTGACTCCCTCAAGTGATTTTAACACGCAATAAGCCTTCTGATATTCGTCATAATCGTTGTACGCCTTTTATAAGTTACCGTGTTAATCGTTGTACGCCTTTTATAAGTTTTGGTGTGTTGCATGCTGTTTTTGTTTTGTTTTATACATAGACCTTTTGTTTAGCTGGCCTCATGTTTTTAAAATTGTCCAGCACGTTAACTCTGACTCATCGCCCTAAGCGTGATGTTGAGTTAGATGCCTCACTTGACATGCCTGAGCTAGGGGAAGGTTCTCGGAGGGAAGATTGTGTAGTTACGAGCTCTTTGTATAACCCCCAGGTTTTTGAGTTAGCGACCACTAGAGCAATTTCTTCCTATCTTCTATAGTTCTTCCTTGTAGCACTACTTCTCTTGTTTCCGCGCCTGCAACAGCGCTAGTTTTTTCTTCCACATATGCTACTTCTGTAGTCTCAATAACTCAGGCCAAGGTGTGTGCCGAACATCCATTACAACACTTTTGCACCTACTAGACCAGTTACGCCTCCAGTTCTGCAAAGTAATAATTTTCTTCGTCCTACCCTTATTACCTTGCCTGGTCAGTTTGTTCAATCTACTCCTGCCTACGACAATTCTTTAGGGCAGCCACCTTTTTTTTCTTGTACGCAACAATTGGCAAATGCTCTTCCGAAGGTTAAGCTACCTGACTTTTGGCCGGATGCGGTAGAATTATGGTTTGCCACCGTCGAGCCTATTCTTGAAAACAATCTAATTTTTGGCGAACGTGAGCGCTACTATTTCCGGCTTGGTGATTGTTTTAGTGAAATTGGGTCGCTATTATTTCTTTCACCGAGCGAAATAAACTCAACTCAACTCAACTACGTCACGGCGTACCCACGAATTACGGTTTTGGCACATACTAGGGCTGCATTTAAAGTTACTAGATTTAAATTTCTTTTTAAAATAGTTGGCCTTCAAATTAATTACAAACGAAGTTAGTTAAAAAATGTTTACCCAGCGAATAAAAACTTATATCAAACTGAAGACAACCGTTCTATGATTGGATTTAACTAAGAATTTGACGCATTGTATTTGTTATGTTCCCAAATGTTTTAGTCAAAAGTTTGAAATAAAAATGCGTTTTTTGACCGTGACCAAGAAATTTAGCCTCAACGGAAACTAACACAATTGCCATTGCTATGTTTTGTAAAACTTATGCAAATCCTAACAAGGTAATGCGAGAAGTCAAATTGGGACTTGTCTAGTTTTTTCGTAGTTTTATTAAGACGAAGTTGTGTCAACTAGTTGGCAAAGTTGTACATTTTCAGCACCCTTGTGTTTTAAACCCGCATCAGTTTAAACTGTTGCATGTCATTATGCTATTTGCTGCTGCTACATTAATTTTTTTTAATTATTTAGGGTGTAATGTATTGCCACAGATGAATACCAGATTGGAAAGTTTAATTTTTGCGCGGAGGATTTATTTTAAAAAAAATTTTTGCGCGGATTTACAACCTAAAAAAATTTTTTTTGCGCGGA
>QXVZ01006688.1:0-29874 GCA_008931825.1 Phallusia fumigata
TTGCGTGAAGAAAGCATCTGAAATGTTAACGGATCCTAGTTTAATATTCGATCGCAAACGTATTATAGCGATGTCAATCAAAGTTAACACTGATTTTTTCGTCTTTGTGTGGTTCAAATGGTTTTCAACACTAATATGGCGTCCCAAGTTTTGCTTCAAGCCACAAAAATGCGTCTTCGTCCATCGATAATGAACAACCAACCGCAGCCTGGAATTTTAACAAAGCGTTTTACTGTAACGACGGTGCTTAAGGAGCGGGTTGTTTTGAGTGAAGTCATGCATCAGCTCGTACATGGCAGGCGCGTGATCGGCCAAGACACGATCTGCCGAAAATGTACCCTGCACCAAGCATAGAAATTCCACGAAATTACCACAATTGTTGTTTATCTGTGCGGTTCCAGCGACTATGTGAAAAAGCTACCGACTAGAAGAACGCTATGATTCCAATTTTGTTCATAAATTGAATAAGTTGCGTGTTGAAAAGAGTTGGCGTTTCATCAACGTTAGTATTTGACAAATATAATGCAAATCATTTTTGATGTTTTTTGCGCAAACGATGAGTGAATACAACAATATCAGCCAATACTCGAATGCGTTGTGACACAAAATTAACGGCTCAAATGTTTGAAACAGAAAAGATAAGGCATTGCAACGAAAACAAATTGACAAATGTAGTTGTTAACAGCTAGGTTCGACAAACATTTAAGAACTGGCTTGTAATAATGATCAAACATTTCTTCAAACTAGTTTGTCGGTGGTTAACATTTAACAAAAAATAATCCAGTGTCTGATTCTTGTTAAATAGAAACTCCCTTTGGGTACTTCAGTAAAAACAAAAGATAAATCCTTGACTAAACAATTTTATTTACAATGACCCAGGGCGTGCATGCTTTATATACGTTTTTAATTACAATAAGTTTGGACTTCGAAATCGCCCATTTTGTTTTTTTGTATTGTTACACGCTTATTTTTCTTCAGAGGTCAACGGAATAAGTTTGGTTGTCGTTATTGCTCATTTTGTGTTTGTTATGTTTTTTGAACTATTTTACGCATATTTTTCTATAGAGGTCAACGGAATGAATTGCAGCATCCACTCGTCTTCCGTCATAGCGTTTCCCGGTTGGCCGCATATTTTTGAGTGCACTTCGGAAGATTTAAATTCCACCAATTTCGTCGTCGATTGGTGCGACAGCCTTTACGACTACGAAGACGTTTCCGACACCGCGTCAGTTCAGGTGAACTTGGAAATTGTAAAGACCGAAAATGGCAACTCGTATTAAAGAGGACCAGCCTTTCTGGTTCAATTTAACCAAAGTGCTAATTGTGCGTTGCTAACGTAACTTTTATTCCACACTGAAGCACCATACCTCGGTGTATTGGTTTTTGCATTTGAAAAGTGGCATTTAAAGTACCGTAGTTGCTGCAGAAAAACTATATTTAAAACCTTGGAAATTATCATGAGAAGTATTCAAAGCAAAAGGGGCGGTTTCGGTTAACTGGGTTGAAGAAACAAACATTTTCAGTGTTCTACAGAAACAAACTCCAACGAAGCAAGTTTATTTGCTCACATTTAATTTGCATATGAACTGATTGCATACCTCTATTTTTTATTCATTAGCACTGACATCTTTAAAGTGAATAAATGCGTATAAGTGCCAAAGGGTAACATTTCAGGCTAGCGGTTCAACTTTAAAATTAACCGCAATAAAAATCGAATTTTTTGTTTCAAAATTTGTTTGTTTGGTTATCTTAGTGCTTGGCAACCGACCTGACGAATTCTATGGTAATTAACAATCAGACGAGCAACTGTGTAGATCTTGAAACTGGAATGGTGCGACTGAATGGAGTGTCACAATTTGATTCTCCAAGTCTTGAATATTGCATTCTGGTATGTGTCGTACTACGAATTTTCAATGAGATGTATTAATTAGATTGAATAGATAAAAATGGAAAATCCCAATTACGTGACCGAATATCCAAACGAACTTCGTGCAAATAAACCTGCTAATGTTATGTGATAAGACTCTACAGGGTTCATTAAACGACCAAAATTATGCGCAGCTTTAAAAAAGTTTATGTTCTACTACTAGTTTGCATAGCTACTGCACACTGATCCCTATTTCTAACTTTTTCATCAGTCTGAATTAGTTCCAGTCTTGCCAACCATGGCTTATTTCAGACAATGGACCCATCTTCGACAGTTTCAACCCCTTGTCAATGTTACGAAGTGACTTTCGAGCCGAGAATTGAACCGACCACTTGCGCCGATTCATTGGCTGCCAACACTCAAGTCTCTATTCCGGAACCGGAGGCTACACAGCCTAACTTCGAAATACCTTGTCCAGGTAGGAGAGCTGTTGATATTGGACATGTAACATCATGCGAAAAGGCCCCATTAAACCAAGATTGGGTAGAAATACTTTTACTGATAGGTATTGCGAATCTTGGCTTTATCTCTTAACTCCATGTAGAAACAAAGAGTGCCCTGGGCTATTAAAGCTCTCCGACCAGCCGCTATGCTGGTTTTTGGTTTCGTGTGGTGTATGGGACAACACAACGCCAAAAAGTTTTAAGCTATAAATTTCTGCTGTCGCTAACACTTGAGCATTTGCAAAATCTGTGTGACCATGCGTTAAGTTGGCACTGATATCATGAAAATTAACATCTCTGCACAGAGTGTCGGCTATTTTAACACAAGGTCACCTGTTGTATACAGTTGAGGAGAATCTACTGATGGCATGGCAAGTGAACGTCACTTGGTTTCTCAACTGCGGGCCTCTTCCAAGTCGACACTCAATCAGGACTGACGCAGTTTCACTATCANGTACACTTTCGCAAACGTGTAGTCATGTATACGCCCATTTATTAAGCAAAACACTACTGATACTGTGTCATCAGCCAATTTAGGATTGTATAGATTTTAGATGCCGTTGTGTGGCTGAATTTCCAAGTGCGCAAGTGCTTGCAAGAATGTACACCCTTAATTACTTTTAGGTAGGGCAATGGATTCCTGGTCAATATCAATATGCGTATTTATTGGCAACCAATTACTTGCCTAGCAGTTAAATTGACTTAATGTTTCAAAGGGGTTTACAAGGAATTCAGGAAATGGCTAATTTCCTGAAAAAATAATTCTCTCTCTTGTGACTTATACTGCTTTGTATGCACAGAAATATTAACCAGAGTGACTTCACGAGTTACGTCATCACTGCCGGGTCCGCAAGCAACGTCAATGGCTCCCACAACGTCACAATATCCCAGCGCCCGTCTCCGCCCCCGGTGGGGCTTATCGTGGGTCTGGTAGTGGGGTTAGGCGTGCTCCTTATTGTGGTCGTCATATTGCTTGTCGTGTTTCGTGTGGAAATTGCGGCGTACTGGAAGATCTTCTTCGGCGCTTTTGAGCCAGGTACGGAAATACCACGACGACTCAAGCCAGACTGCGTTTTTCCATTTTTGCAGTATTGTTTAATGAATCGCAGGTGAAGTCGATGATACCAAAACGCATTAACACACCCGAATTCCAGATATCTTTACTGTATTTGCTTATTTTAGCGTTTCTGAAGCGCAGAAATAAGCGGGACATGTCGGAAATTCCCCCAAAACACGGAAATTCACAAATGCCTATGTTTAAGGATGTGAGGGTTGGAATCCGCCCCCTAGATGATAATACACCAAACCAGACCTCATCCCACAATTTCCATCCATTCCTATGAGTAATTTTACTGTTTGAACAAAAAATATTCTATCGTTTGCCATTCGATTTTTCGCGTTATTGTTGTAAATTGGTAATCCACCACATTCGCACCCCACGCAGTCAAAATCGCCTCAACTCGGAAAAAGCCTTTCATGTGGCAAATTGTATGTTACGGTTACCCAAAGTGACACGAAAACTCACAAATAAACAAAAACTTTGAATAAACAGCGGTTATATAAGATTTTGAATCTACTTAAGGTGCGCTCTGTTTCTTTCTTAGACATCCTGAAATANGTCATATTGCTTGTCGTGTTTCGTGTGGAAATTGCGGCGTACTGGAAGATCTTCTTCGGCGCTTTTGAGCCAGGTACGGAAATACCACGACGACTCAAGCCAAACTGCGTTTTACCATTTTTGCAGTATTGTTTAATGAATCGCAGATGAAGTCGTTGATACCAAAACGCATTAACACACCCGAATTCCAGACATCTTTACTGTATTTGCTTTTTTTGCGTTTTTGAAGCGCGGAAAGAAACGGGATATGTCGGAAATTCCCCAAAAACACGGAAATTCACAAATGCCTATGTTTAAGGATGTAAGGGTTGGAATCCGCCCCCTAGATGATAATACACCAAACCAGACCTCATCCCACAATTTCCATCCATTCCTATTAGTAATTTTACTGTTTGAACAAAAAATATTCTATCGTTTGCCATTCGATTTTTGTTTTTTCACGTTATTATTGTAAATCGGTAAACCACCACATTAGCACCCCACCCAGTCAAAACCGCCTCAACTCGGTAAAACCTTTCATGTGGCAAATTGTATGTTACGGTTGCCCAGAGTGACACGAAAACTCACAAATAAACAAAAACTTTGATTAAACAGCGGTTATATAAGATTCTGAATTTACTGAAAGTTCGCTCTGTTTCTTTCTTAGACATCCTGAAATATCACGCTTCCATCTTTTACCTCGCTGGCAGTGTTGTTGATAACGGAGCAAATGCATTAGTTCAGGGAGCAAGACAAACAACTATAAATCATCTTCGAGATCTCGGTTTTCGTCGTTGCTATGACCAGCAGATAAACTTGGAGCCAGGCAGTGAGTTTTCTTCTTCTGCTTGGCAGATCTTCTTGTCTAATGAGATGAAAATCGACCTGTACATCTATTAGTTTAACTGGCAGAGAACTTGTGTATAGTGAATACATTGTATTGCAAACGATAGAGACAAAAATTTAACAAAACCCAAATAGATTGACACAATCCATTAAAATGTCAATCCCAGGTGCAACTGCTGCATTATTAACAACATCCAACATCAATTCTTTGTGATTATAATAAAAATTACGGTCTATTTTCTACTGGTAGTTGCTTGTAACGATTTTAACTAGCTTCATGTGTTTACCAGGTCAGCAGGCGGATACCGTGTTGAATGTTGTGAATCAGAGTCATCGGGTTGTAATCATCCTCTCGCACGAGTTTATCAACGATCCCCAATCAGCTGGAAACCTTTATCAGGTAAGAAATTTTCAAAGCCGTCGAAAATGCACAGAACTATAGATCCGCTTATCGAAACAGCTATTGTAAAGTGATGAAATATCTTACCAAAGCGCTAAAAATGTTGTTGAAACCTTGGTGCCTTCCTGTACAGCTTTTAATGATGAATGGTGTTGGATGTTACTCTCTATAAATCTCAAACACACTTTTGAAGGGAGGGTCCTTAACGCCGTCTAACTTTGTAAGCAAAACGAACAGAAAAGTAAATCAGAGCGTTATCGAACCAGTGTTTGTCCAATTTTTGCTATCGCATAGGAATTTTTCTTCTGCAGGCTATTATGAGAATGGTCAACGAAGGAAGAAAAATCATCTTCATCCTCATTCCTGGCACAATTGAGTATATTCATCAAAGGGCCAACAGCGCAAGGGCTGATGAGATTAGAGATCGTTACAGGATGATCAAAAGAATGATAGAGGTACAAAAAATTGTGTCGTTGTGAAGTTGGACGTACATGGGATAAACCCACATCACATCTCATCTCACTTAAGTAAAACACGCATAAAATAGAATCAGGTTTTATTGAACGGACTTGGCTTTGTCCCAACATTAAACAAAAATATCATTTTCCCAGCGAAACGTTAGACTTAGTGAATGTTGTAAATATCTAATTTGGCCCAAACAAACAGGAAATTACAAGGATAAAAAGTAGTTGGTAAGTGGATCTAAGGGTGACATTCTCGTTGCGGGTCGTGTCCGCTGAAAGGAAGTAGATGACTTCGCAGTTGTTTCGGTTCGACAAAGCCAGTCCAGAGAAACGATTGTTAGCGGTTTCGATTGATATTTATTTTGTCCACCAGACATCCGCCCATTGCAGCTGGCGTCTCATTTCAGGCAACATAGTCAGGGCTTTTTATTACACTAACAATCGGCATTTTATTATTCTCCGAAGTATCAGCCCAAAGTGCTTGCTGCGAAACCTGCATTTAACTAGACGAAGGAACCCTCATTGTCAAAAACGTAATTTAGTAATTGAACACCATCAGGCTTTACTAGTAGTTTATACAGCAAGATAAGGCATTGGGAATACCAAAACGGTGGTAACCGCTCGTAAACTAAAATTTAAGATGGTTATCACTTAAGGGTTGAACACTAATGGGCAGAAAATTTTCTTTGCTTTACTTTTTGTTAGGAGTGCAAATTTCAATGCTTACAGACCCACTAATCCAAGTTTTTTTTTAGCTTAACCACGCTATCCAGTGGTCAAACGAGAAAACGTTGGATGTTAGGATGTTCAAAATGCGACTCAGATATGCCATGCCGAAGTTGCACAGTACCCAGGGTCAATTTGACAACGTGGTTTACGAAAACGGACACGTTGCAGCTAGTGGAGGGCAGAACCGCATAGGAATTTCAGGTAAGTTGGATTGAAGCTGTGTGTTATGGTAACTTAGCTAATTATGGAGAGTTACTACTTGAGTTATCGCTAAGATTTTTAAATTATTGTTACTTTGTCCCTTGTTTGCTCAAATCCCCTAAAGTCATCCTTGTCTGCTTTAATCCCTAGAAGTCCTCCTTGATCCTTTTAGACCTTGTTTTGTTTTCCTGAACGTATTTTGTTTGTTACAGACAACCACGTGTAAAACGAGTGAGTGGAGCAAGTCAAGAGGTGCAGAACGTAAACTTGATGTTTGGTACAGTCGTTCGAAGAAAAAACATCCTTTGATTATGCGCGTCTTATTAACATTGTTTCCTAACTTTCTGGTGCCTGTTTTATTTTATTTTTTTGCTTACACGCGTTTTCCTGTCGAAAAAAAATGGTTTCTTCAAGTATTAGTTTTACACGAGTGTGTCTTAATCTCACGTCGTGAACGAGTTTGGTGAGTTTACTATGACACGCCGGAAGCGTCTGGTCAATCATTTGTACAGTTGTGTTTGGTACCGTCTGTTCGTGCTACTGTATAATTGCAACATGATGTTTTTGTGACTAACAGTGACGATTGTGATTTGCTCTAGGTACGAAAAACAAAGACGGTCTTTTTTCCCGGACAAACCTTTTTTCTTTTTCACTTACTTTTAACTTTTATTGCCCATAAAAAAAACACATGGAAAATAAGACGATTATAGCGAACAAGCACAAATAGCCATAGGCATTAACGCTAAGTGAGCATTCCACTTCAGTTTATATTTCCACAAGGTATCATTTTTCAAGGAAACGATTTTTTCATTGCACTTGCAACGTTTCATCTCATAAACAAACATGTCTACCTTTGGTGCATTAGTGCAGAAATCGTCCTGAACCACGAGTGCTTAATACAGACGATTCCAGTTTCGGATAAACTATAATAGAGCTGCAAGCTTCAGCTCTATTATGTCTACCTTTGGTTTCACTTTTTGAATCTTACATTTAAAAAAAAACGCGGGCAAACCTTTAGCTTTTGGGGGACTTGTCGAACACCCCAATATCGCAACCTAGTGGCCAAACAAACCATAAATAAAACCATGATTTCTAATGACCTGTCGACAAACATAACTTAGACAAAATTTTCCGCTACAACAACCTTTTGATTTACAAAAACGTTTTGCACAAACGTGACGCAGAGTGAATTTTCTACACCTCCCAGTTTGTAGGCGTCATATCGTTGTGACGTCACACATTTATTGCTTTGTATGGCGGGGTTAATTTTTTGCAGAAGATAACGAGTGTAGGGGAAGAAGAAATGGTGTACTGGTTGGGATTGGTACTTACCCAGTACAAACAACCAAAAAAACATGATCGTGATTCGAAACTGTACTCGAATCCTTAAAAAAATCCAAAACACAAAAACTCGGTCGAAAGGCGGCTTTGATAGAGTTGAGAACAAATTTTTACGCACGAAATTTAAGTAACAATCTTGCAAACAGAATCAATCAACTGTAAAGCAAATATATGATGTTTCCTATGCCCGTACCGACTAATTCTGTCTGCATTTTACACTGTTATTTCTCAAATTTTAAAGATTCTATTAACTTGTAAAGTTGTAAATCAAGTGTTAACCACGGAATTGCTTAAAATTTATAACAAAGCATAGTAGACGCACGTTTCAACTGAAACTCCTACAAGGCGCTTTTGCGGTTGGTCTTGATTACAGCAAAACTTCTGCAGGCACTTTACGTCTTTGACTTATTTTCGAGGTTCCTTACATGATGGATCGTTCATTGAGTTTTAGCTTCTGCGCAGGTAAGGGTTATTGAGGAAGAGGTTTAGATGTTGTCCAAGAAAATCTGACTTATACTTATTACGTTGATTGCTGTGTTTTAATCCAAAGGCCAGAATGCATATGACACATCAACGTTTTTTAGCCTCGTCTTATTTTTGGTTTTCTGTCAGCACATTCAGTGGTAACAGTACAAATTTCATTGCAGTTAACTTTTTCGGGTTAAATTTTGAAGTCATTTCAGTGTTGCCAATTAAACAGTTGTCAAGTTCTCACATCCACACTTGTCCTTTCTTACACCGGGCGACAAAAATTCCTAAAAGACATTTTTTATTGAAGGTAAGTGCGGTTGCTGTGACCATTTAGTCGTTTAAAGTAATGGCAATAATGCCCTTATTATCCATGTTCACAAATTGTTTAACTTATTGAAAGCAAATATTGTTAAACTAAGGAAATTAAATTACACATATCTGCAAAACTAGAGCCGATTCTAGGCACAACCCTTTCCTTGGAGAAAAACTATCAAAACCACGAAATTATGATTCTTACGATTTTTGCATTTTGGCAATTGTAACACAAAGCTTTGCTTAATGGATGACTTAAACGTTTTTTGCTATCTTTTTTTCACAGCCATTCTCTTCTATCTTGTTGCAATAGGGCTGTTTGTTGGTTTGTTTGAATTTACTAGCATGAACGCCATCTAAATGCGGACATCCCATTACCAAACCGGAAATTGCGATTTTGTTATTTTGGAGAGCACAGGTATTATCTACTCGCCATATCAAGGTCCTTGCTTGGCAATGTGGTAATTTGCAACTTTTTTGTCGGAAACTGATACTTTCGATTTTGGAGCAAGGCTGCCTTTGCATAGCTGTCAAAATCGGACTCAGCATAAACGAGTCCTGTGATCAAACGTTTTAACGGGGTTGGAACCCAGAAAGCCTCCTTGTCTGATTATTGGTGGAGCGTACTTAGTCGTTCGGTCTGGCGGTTGCCACAGGCAACTGGACTTTTGACTGCATTGCGCCACCCAGCGGATATTCAAATCAGCCACAAACGTTTAGAAACTGCGAAGTTTATTTACAGACAAAAGTAGAAAAACACTTGAAACTTGAAAAATTGCGACACCTTGCGAGAAAAAATACGAAAACCAAAGCTGTCAACGTCATTTGAGTCGTCACAAATCGCCGCGATAATCTCATAGCGATGGGCTACTTATGTTCACCCGAAGTGGATAAGAATCGCACAGGTTTTTGCGAAAACTTGGAACTGCTTAACAGGCATTGCAAATGCAAACGCGGTGTAAGAAGAAACAGGATTTGATTGTTAGCAATAAAAACTACGCGTATGATCGTCCGATGACCAGTAACACTAGCAGGGTCATGATGAGAAACGTGTTGATTGTCGTGTACGGAAAGTAAACAGATTCTGGAACGCTTGAAAACTTTTTCGCGACATCCCGAAGGTAAACATACGGGGATTTTAATATGTCGGTTGAGTGTCGCAAAGCCATAGACGGGACAAAAGCGGTCAAAAAACGAATGGTGAAAATATGTTGCATTTGAATGAAAAATGAATTTAAAAAAAAATAACAAAAGCTTCTTTGATTACGAGCAAAAGTCGGGATAATGAGAAAATACGGAACTCAGAAAAACTAGGAAGCTGCAAAAAACACACATTTATAAACAAGTCTTTTTAAAGGCGAAATTCTCGGAGTTTAGCTCAATTTTTAAATGTAAATACTCCACATCGATTTTACCGGAAATATTTGCAGCCTGCAATCACCTGATAATCAAAGTTATTTGCAACGGGCAGAAACAATACGAACAGTTATGGATGCTTNAATTACGTTAGCAATGAAAATTACGCGTATGATAGTCAGATGACCAGTAACACTAGCAGGGTCATGATGAGAAACGTGTTGATTGTCGTGTACGGAAAGTAAACAGATTCTGGAACGCTTGAAAACTTTTTCGCGACATCCCAAAGGTAAACATACGGGGATTTTAATATGTCGGTTAAGTGTCACAAAGCCATAGACGGGACGATAGTGGTCAAAAAACGAATGGTGGAAATATGTTGCCTTTGAATGAAAAATGAATTTAAAAAAAACTAACAAAAGCTTCTTTCATTACGAGCAAAAGTCGGAATAATGTGAAAAAACGGAACTCAGAAAACTAGGAAGCTGCAAAAAACACACATTTATAAACAAGTCTTTTTAAAGGCGAAATTCTCGGAGTTTAGCTCAATTTTTAAATGTAAATACTTCTCATCGATTTTACCGGAAATGTTTGCGGCCTGCAATAACCTGATAATCAAAATTATTTGCAACGGCAGAAACAATACGAACAGTTATGGATGCTTCGAATATAAACGGCAGTCGGTAATCCAAATCAGTTGCGCAAATTAAATTAGGCAGTAATATTCAAATTCACAATACTAAGTTTTTTCTCCTCAATATTTTACAAAAAAAGCGAAAATTCAAGCTTGTCCCCGTAAGTATCTTGTTTGTACCGATTATCAAGGCCGGGAAACTTGAAATAGTAAAAAAGAAAAAACAATCAGCTGGCGGCGATAATGACGAATTCGTACCGATAAGAAACTTCGACGTCACGAGAAAACGGGGAAGCACACGCGGGGTAATCCCCTGTTTCGAGCGGAATCCGACGACGTGCGAGGAATGATTTTGGATGTGACAAAAAGGCTAGCGAGTATTTTGACTGATGGAAGGCACACCTGCACCAATACGCATTGCGTTACACCCAGTCCCAATGACGTCACATAGCAACGTGACGTCACGAGTTTTTTTGGTTTACGGGTAAAGTAAGTCTTGTGCGGCGAACAAAAAACAAAACAATAAACACGAAAATACACAAGTTAGGAAAAAAACGCACTAAACATTTCCTATGTGTTGTTGATTTAAAATTTCGTAAATCGAACCTGAAAGCGAACAAAACGTTTTTGGTTTGTGCGAAATAAAAGAGAATGGAGCGTTACAGTGCTAGCATGCCGTGGCGCGACACCGCAGGAAAATCGTACCAACTGGGGCGACCGCGCATTATGCAAATGAGAAATAATACTTGAAACGACTGAGCGCTAGATGGCGCCAGTGCTGCGGGGGTTTTTGGCCCGGAAGGCACAGAACACAAAAAACTTCTCGGTTTAAAAAAACAAACGTCTACACAACGGTAAGACCAGCTTGGAACTTGTCCACAACATGGAAGACACCCTCGAATTGCTAAAGCGGGAATAACCCTTGTTAAATGGTTGGCTCTCGCGAAATTTGGAAAGTGGATTGAAAGAAGGCTACCGACCCCACAGACACGGATTGTTTGGATTTTTTTAAAACTTCGTTGCGCGATATGCAGCTAGTCGGACCGGCTGGTGGGAGGAACCACACTGTGTGACGTCACAGTGACGTGTTCGAGGGGCAGGTGTCCGGCTCGATGACAAAACATGTGAACTGTTCCCCCGTCGGTTCTGTAAATGTGCAAGCAAATGTATGAGTAAAAGTGCAAGCAAGTGCCTAGAAATAAATCAAAAACAGGTTCCGGAATTTACACAGCATGTTGGTGCATCAGTACTTGACTAAGGTTTTTGGTGATTTAGATACACCACAACTTCGCAAGCAACACAGGTTTTTGCGAAAACTTGGAACTGCTTAACAGGCATTGTAAATGCAAACGCGGTGTAAGAAGAAACAGGATTTGATTGTTAGCATGAAAACTACGCGTATGATCGTCCGATGACCAGTAACACTAGCAGGGTCATGATGAGAAATGTGTTGATTGTCGTGTACGGAAAGAACACATGAAACATACCTCTCTATAACTGGCAAAATAACTTCATTTTACGACGCCGAAATAAATAAAAATCCACACCAACCGGTACTTTTATCTTATCCATAAAAAACATTTTTTTCTTTTTACTCACTTAAATAAAACAAATCTTCCCGTGGTTTAAATTCGCAAATAAAAAAATGTCCCAATCGAAAACTGTAAGCTGGTCTTACATACCAGTCACTTTATAGTTTGCGAATTAACTGGGAGAGCATTTGTCAATAAGACGTATGTGCAAATTTTTCCACCACCTACCCTGCTCCTTTTCATGCATCATGCCCCAAATCCAAACTACCACCAAAAATCAACGTAAAATGGGAACAAAATGATTACCGCAACTTACTGGGTGAACCAGCCTCCGTCACTTCCGTCTCAACGCTCATCGTCCGGTGAAAACCATTGGTGTTGGCGTACTGCTGTGATAACAGTGATGACGTAGTCGACTCGTGACGTACCGACCGCTGGGTGGCGAGCTTGGGCATCGCCCATTCCAGCTCCAACTTGAAACGTCGCTTGTTGAAATTGCGACCGTCCGACCACTGGATGTCGTGGTTGAGCTACGAAAGAGAAATCGGTTTCAGAAAAATAGATAAGGGGAGCACTTGGTAGAACGGTGTGAGGAGCTCGACTCGTAAACTATCGATACACTGGACCGTGTTATTTATTCGAATCGTATTGAGTTGGGTTAATGTGTTTATTCAAGAACTTTTGGAAATTATGTAAACACATTTTGGGATGGAATTAAATGTCGTTCTCAATCCAAAGGCTATCAACAACAACAAAAAAACATAGCAGTCCGCTCTCAAACATGAGGCAATAAACAGTGCGATTCAAACGTAACGTAAACTCCTAAATTTTTACATCCACAAAAATGATGGTGGGAGCTGTGCAATCACTGATGACGTATGTCTGATTACGTCACACCGTTACGTCATGCAGACAACAAAACAAAACTGGTCTTAAAATTCACAATAGACGCCAAAAAAAACGAAATGACAGTACACGAACCTTTAACGCTCGGCGAATCATTCGATGCGTTTCATCGACGTTCGAATGCTGTTTGATGTATTCCTTTGTGCCTGGGACCATCACGAATATTAGTTTGTGGTTGGAATCGATCATGGACTGGAAGCTCTGCATTACAAAGTGTGTAAATTTTACAAGCGAGATTTCTTACTAATGTGTTTATCTGAATGATCTCAACTGAAATATGATGACCACACTAAAATCTGCAACCTGTGATGCGCGCACAACAAATTTTGATTTTTATGGGTTTTTTTGGTCCTTGATTTTTATGGTTAGAAACTTAAAGACTAAAATTGACTACACTGGTTTAAAACTGCATGTCGTGAAAAACTACATTTAATGTTTAACCCAGTAGTACACCACTTACGTGATTATTCGTGCGTGTTGTTTGGCCGCACGCAAAACCACAGTTTAAAGTAAGCAAGCTTTTCCAATTCGCGGCAGTGGTAAAACATGTAGTACGTGGTATGTCATATGAGCATTAAGAAAGTAGGGGTGTTTATTTAAACCAAAATAATACAAGCAGCATTTCTAAACTTCTAGCAACTTCACAAAGTTGAAAAAAATAAATCGGTGTAAATGCGAGTTTATTTCAATTGTGACGGACAGGGTTAAAACGGGACGCACGTCACCTATAGTCCGTGGTTTTATCACAAGTGCTTTATAGAGCACTCTTAGAAATGCAAATTAAAACGTGTTTTTAATTCTAAAGTGCATTGACACGTCCTGGGGCGCTTTCGGTTTTACCCGCAAGATCTCGCACAACAACTGTATGCCAGAGACTGGCTTCACCACTTTAAACACACACTCACCTTCTGCAGGCAGAAGATGCTCCAATGGTCCTTCAGATATTCCGGCGTCAACACGATTACCACACGGTGGCACTGTCGCATAGCATTGACCGAACTGTCGACGCGCACTGCAAAAAATATGCGATTTGTGACTATCTGTGTTCTAAAAAACTAAAACAATAGCTTTTTGAAAAACATAATTACCAGAGAGCTTGTATGTAGTGAATAAATTGTTATACAACCGGTTTGACAACAACTACTGTTGCAACGTTTGTATTGTAATGTATTCACTGTATACAAGCTCTCAGTTATTTTTATAATTACTTCAAAAGTAACCATGTTTTTTTTAAGTTATTTTTGTACGTGTTTTGTGCTCCTAAAAAACAAATACAGCAACAACCCAGAAAAGGTTTAAATTCTCAGTACATTTTCCCTAAATTTATAACCAGGAATATATCTTGTCATTAAGTGACAAAGTTTAGGAACAAAAACATCGAGTGACATACTTTCACTTTGGTATCCATCCCTGTTTTCGTCGTACACCCGATAGCCGAGACTCTCCAGGTTCGAAAGAGTGGCGGCAGTTGCGTCTCTTGTCTGCTGCTGGGCGAACTTGTCCATTTCCGTGGAGAAATGATAAGATATGAACGCTCCGTATTTCTTGTCGTCTGCGCAACGAACAAAATTTGATTGTTAAGCATTAAACTGGGCTAGTTATGTTTTTTGCGTTTTTAAGACATTATGAACACCGCAGTACCAGAAAATAAACGAAGTAAGCCACCAGTCAGCGAAAAACTGTTTCCGAAGAGATTTTGCAAACAATACAGTCAACGCAAACACAGATATTCAAGTTTTGAACAACCCTGAGATTGCGTCTGGATGAAAAAAAATTTCCGAATTTTAGGGCAATGAAAAAACATCTGATAAAAATCCAATGTCTGATGACTGCGGTGGCTACGTTAGTTCATTGGAAATTCTGTTCCCAAACAAGCTGCTACTTTAAGTCCGTGTCAAGTGCTTCTTAGTTCGTAAGGTTATTGGTTCAAATCCCGAACAGACCTTTCCTTTATCACTTCTCTAAGTATTAAAACTACTCACAACTCAAAATAAAAACAACAGGTGCAAAATATCCCCAAGCAAGGTTTTACCCTGAACCATCAACCATCAAGTTGCTAACTTGATGAATAGCAAACCTATACCATTACTTTTATATTGATTAATTGCGGAAAATGGGGGTTGACTCGGGCCATGCCGTCAATCGAAACGAGCGTAGTTCCGGGACTTTGCCAGTGCAACGGTTATACAGGGGTGGTTGGCTCCTATTTGCAGCGTTCGGCCGGAAGAAGCTCGTTTAGAGCGTGACTAAGACGCCGTATTAGGCCTATGCACGTTTGGCCGTAGAAGGGTAAACACTGTGTCCCTGTCCCCCCGACAACATGTTGATTATCAGGCAACTTGAGCCACCATTTTGTTTTGCGTTGGTCGAATGTGTAAACTTTTTGTGTTGGAAATGTCAGGCAGAACGTTAGATATGTGTTAGAAGGTTTGTGTTGAGATTTAAGGGCCGAATTTTTTTTTTGGTTTTTTACCACAACTTTTACACAAAGACAATTTTCTGGCCAAGCTGCTTCGAAACAATAACAAAACCTTCGCTGGAGGCAAAACTATTTAAACTGAAATTAAAGGGAGACCCCGGATTTAGCAAAAAAACGTATAAAGTAGATAAATATTATTTTTCGCTTGTACTTTTTTTAAGTAGACACGTTTAAGTTCATTCAAGCAGATAAGAACGAGGCAAAAAAAATACACAAAGAAGAGTCAAAAATTAAAAATGTTTCTTTATCTGAAAAAAACGTAAAAACATGATAAATCTGCAAACTGACAGTTGCTGTCGTTCAGCTAGCAAAGAAGTTGGTGACAGTTTTTGCTGTTTTGCTCGTCAGTCGATACTACAACGCCAAAACAGCCTTACGATGTCTCAAACACAAAGTTTTTCTAAAATATCCCGTACCTGTTTCAAACTTCCCAAAGTTCCNAACGAAGTAAGCCACCAGTCAGCGAAGAACTGTTTCCGAAGAGATTTTGCAAACAATACAGTCAACGCAGACACAGATATTCGAGTTTTAAACAACCTTGCTTGCGTCTCGATGAAACAAAATTTTCCGAATTTTCGGGTAATGAAAAAACAATAATGGAAATCCAACGTCTGATGACTACAGTGGCTACGTTAAATCATTGGAAATTCTGTTCCCAAACAAGCTGCTACTTTAAGTCCGTGTCAAGTGCTTCTTGATTCGTAAGGTTATTGGTTCAAATCCCGAACAGACCTTTCCTTTATCACTTCTCTAAGTATTGAAACTACTCACACCTCAAAATAAAAAAACAACAGGTGCACAATATCCCCAAGCCAGGTTTTACCCTGAACCATCAACCATCAAGTTGCTAACTTGATGAATAACAAACCTATACCATTACTTTTATATTGATTGATTGCGGAAAATGGGGGTTGACTCGGGCCATGCCGTCAATCGAAACGAGCGTAGTTCCGGGACTTTGCCAGTGCAACGGTTATACAGGGGTGGTTGGCTCCTATTTGCAGCGTTCGGCCGGAAGAAGCTCGTTTAGAGCGTGACTAAGACGCCGTATTAGGCCTATGCACGTTTGGCCGTAGAAGGGTAAACAGTGTGTCCCTGTCCCCCGACAACATGTTGATTATCAGGCAACTTGAGCCACCATTTTGTCTTGCGTTGGTCGAATGTGTAAACTTTTTGTGTTGGAAATGTCAGGCTGAACGTTAGATATGTGTCAGAAGGTTTGTGTTGAGATTTAAGGGCCGAAATTTTTTTTTGTGTTTTACCACAACTTTTAACCAGAGACAATTTTCTGGCTAAGCTGCTTCGAAACAATAACAAAACCTTCGCTGGAGGCAATACTATTTAAAGGGCGACTTAAAAAGCACCCCGAATATAGAAAAAAAACGTATAAAGTAGATAAATATTATTTTTCGCTTGCAGTTTTAAGGTATGTTTCGAAATCATTTTGCCCGTAAGTAGACACGTTTCAGTTCATTTAAGCAGATAAGAACGAGGCAAAAAATACACAAAGAAGAGTCAAAAATTAAAAATGTTTCTTTATCTGAAAAAAAACGTAAAAACATGATAAATCTGCAAACTGACAGTTGCTGTCGTTCAGCTAGCAAAGAAGTTGGTGACAGTTTTTGCTGTTTTGCTCGTCAGTCGATACTACAACGCCAAAACAGTCAGCCGATACTACAACGCCAAAACAGCCTTACGATATCCCAAACACAAAGTTTTTTCTAAAATATCCCCTACCTGTTTCAAACTTCCCAAAGTTCCGTTTATAGTAGAGACACAGATAGAATCGTTGCCAGCAGAGGAAGAGGATCACCATAAGGAACAGAACGAAACACGAGAGGCAAATAAGGACGATGTGGTTGATGCTGACAACGTAGGGTTCGTGGTCAAGTTCCAATAAGAAAGTGGCGTTTGCCATTTCGATGCGCTTCTTGCGAACCGCCACTACGTATTTGCCGAGATCTGCTTCCTGGACGTTACTGCGAAAGTTGGTACAATCATGTTAAAAAGTGATAGAAAGTTCTGGATGCATGTGCGTTAAAACGAAAAAAGTTTCAGACAAAACTTGTCGGATCGTGTTTTAGGTCCTCCATGACTGTAAATTCCTTAATCTCACAAAATTGTATTTTACTGTATTTAACGTTCGACCTCCTGCAAAAAGTTGTTTATCGGAGCAATAAACGAAATCAAAAAACACATCCACAAGCATCATTTAGGCGTCAGAAACCTCATTAAAGGCTGCGAAAATGTTGCTGCATTGGTATTTCATGCAACTCACTCTATCCAGAATCTCACAGTTGTTGTAAATCGTGACTCAGCTCTTTCCTCTTCGCTGGGAATGTGAAGAAAGCACGGATATTTCGTGGTGCTACAAAAAGTTAACAGAAATGTTGAAGGATGCTAAAATACGTGAACAGAAATCAATAGAAACTTCTTTGAATAGAGATGCCTTGCAACAGCTGCAACCTCTAAGCGATTTGTGTTGTGTGACAAAAATTATACCATTATTCGAAAAATGCTTTTACTAAAGTACGGTCACACAATAAAAAATGCGAGACGTAAGTCCAGATAAAATGGTTTTTAAATGTTTGTTTTGCAATGAATAACATCAACCTCAAATATTTTGCAAGGCAAATAAAAATGGCGCAGATACGAAATGTCATTAAATATTACATTTTCATTAGATTTAAAAGTTTTGAAAAATTCATAAATTTATACAAAAATCAATAAGGGTCACTTTCTTAGGGATAGTGGGGTCGCGTTAGGTTTCCACCTAAAAACTTGATACAAACGCGAAAGGCAAGTTGGCTACCAGGTCATGTTAAAAACTTTTTATGCAGCCCAAAAAATGTTTTAAAATGTTTCACATAAAGCAGCCAAGAATCGTATGCGAGCATGTGTTCGATAAGTAAAGTAGGAACCATCTTTAGTTTATTGCTTTTAAAGAGGTACGGATTTAATTTTTGTACTGTTGTTAATTTTTTCACGGGGTTCGAACCAGGGACATTTCCAAGGACGAATCCCGATCAAGTTTTTGTGAGTGTACAGGTCAAGCGCCACATAGCATTCAACCAATCGCTCACCCAATTGGCCTTATTATTCGACAACCACATGGTATCAACTTTGCAACAACGCTGGTATGCGACCCGCGAACATTATTCTTTCTGTTCTGGGCCTTGTGCTGTTTTTGTGCAGGCCTGATATAAAATGCATACTCACAAGTTGCAGTGAAGGCGAGGTTCCGTTCCATTCGTCGTTATTCCCAGTGCCATGTTCATGCAAACACTCGTCACGTTAACCCCGTTTATCTGCAAAAAATGCGTTTCTGTCACTTTTGAACGTTCGAAACAATAAAAACTGCGCAACAGCATAGTGGAGTCTCGAAAGGACGTAGAAAGAAAATAAATAAAACAGTAAAATTGTTTTATTTTTTTGCATTTTATTTTAATGTCCGTTTTCGGACTGCAACTTTGTGGAAGAATGAAATTGTAGAGATGCGAACCTTAAATGATTTCATATTGAAAATGTTGAGGAATTTTTAGCAAATAATACATGTAAACCGGTTATGTGACCACTTAGTCCAATCACCTTCTTCCATTTCAAGGTATGATCGAAACTTTGGACGTAGCCATTTCCCAAGTCCATTTCGCATTCGATCAGCAAAGGCTTGCCCAGCGTGACGCGATGTCGGGTGCTGGAACATTTGAACACTGGGGTTCCTTTGGAGATTTTCGCTGCAAATAATAACACAATAATGTATCCCGTGTAGAAAAGAACAAAGAAAATTATGTGTAGAAAAAAACGCTTGTGACACAAGTACAACACACTGGCTATTACTGGTAAATTTCAAACTGCAAAATAAGCCTAAACGGTCTGTTTTGTTATATTTACCAATGGACAATATTGGATGACAATTAGCAACGCGTTGTTTTAACCTGCAACGGTAAAACGAGTACAACGAAAATAAAAAATATAAGAGCTAAACTGTCGAAAACATTGTAAATTATCCGCGATTTTACAATAGTAATATTTCGGCATTTACAAACAATATAACATATTGACTTGATCAAACAGCAGGTGCTTACGTTTTACGCAGATTTTCCGATGAAAAACAAATCTTTCTTGTCCGTTGACGACAAACGCACAGGAATAGACACCGGGGTGGTCGTAACTGACTTGGCTAATCTCCAACTGCAGAACAACCGACAAATAATGTCAACATTTGTGTACATACAAAAAGCAGGCAACGGAATCAGGGCTATTTGAAGACTACAAAAAGGTTAGGATCGGGAATAGTTTCCAAACATGTCGAGAAGATAAAATGACGGGAAATGGAAGCCGCTGCTTTCAATGCACGACATCAATTATGTCAATTGCAAGCAGTTTTTTTTTTCTTTGTTTGTAATAATCCTCGTCCGGCGGAACAACAGATAAATGTGCTATAATCGTATTGGGTTCATAGTCGGAGTACCAGCCACGTTGTAATTCCGCTAAATCATTTTTAAACAGATTTTTTGTTTTGAGAGAGTTAGCAATTTGGAGCATTGACACTGGAATTGAACCCCCAACCCAGTGAGCCCCACGCGGTCTCGCTGACCACTCCACTAACTTGGCGAACGCCAACTAAGCAACATTTTTATGCACTATTATCAATCAAAAAACCCGATTTTGCACGAACCTGATTGTTGTTGATGACTTTCACACCAGTGACATTGCTAACATCGGTGCAGTTTCGTCTCCAAATAACAGTGTGGTTGTGCTGTTCAGGTGCGTGGATGGGATGGGCGTCTTCCTCGTCTGTAAAGGAATTTTTGATAGGTGTTGAGAGAAACGACAAATAACGCACACGAAACTTTATATTGTACAGTATAAAAAATGCAACGGAACCAAAAAACGGTAATCCAATTACCCCTCGAAAAACGTAATCCCAAGTCAGGTACCACTTACATAAACTAAGTTATAGAAATCGTATTTGTTTTGACTTTTTTCGGCCCAAATGTACGTACGAGCGTCAGCACGCGCCTTGAACAATTTAAAGCAAATTTTTATGAGGGTCCATTGGGGACGTCAATTTTGGAATTCTTATTTCCCCTACCGCTGATGCAATCCAGCTTTAGATATTTGTCGATCTCCGTCTTTGAGTCCCAGTGTTCTGTGGTTGCCATCGATTTGTGACACGTTGTCTCCTCCAGGTCAGTTACGTTCAAATAGTAAACGTATCGATAGCAGCTGCTTCCATCCGAGTTCTGCCAAAAGGTAGACAAAATATACAGGATAAAAGTGGTAGGAAATGGTGTAGGCGTGGATTTAAGAAACCGAAAGTTTAAACGTTCGTCCAATGAGGCTGCGTGATGCATGGCGAGACAAAAACGTTTTTCAAACAATTACACTTCGAAAAATGCTTCCTGAACAGTAAAACGTATTTTGTGCGAAAAACAAGGTGGAAAAATGCCAAAATTATTCTCATACCTAACCAATAGGAACTTTATGCAAATTAGACTCTGGTCGTAAGCTTACCATTAGATCGAGGTAGTAGACGTTGGAATGGTTTTGGTGAACCGCGTGAAGATAATGTTTTATTCCGTAAAAGTCGGACGAGGTAGTGTTGGAGATTGCGATGCCCGATGAGGCGTCGGTGAGGACGCACTGAAATGTTGAAATCAGCTGCTGTTAATTTTCTTGTATCTATATTTTCACGGGGTTGCGAGCTGAGGGCGCTCCCGAGTGCAAAGTTTATGTGTGTTCGCACAAAGCTGGTTATGAACTAGTCGTTGGTTCAAATCTTACTGCAAAGTACTTTTTTATAACTTTGTGTTGCCACAATGTTTTGAAGCGACCCCGGATCGATATGTTTGTATGTTTCATTTTTATCCTTGATGGGCGGAGCAACGCCTGAATGCGTTATGCTCATCACCCACAAACTTGTGTGCACAAGGCAGTCGCGCTAACTACTCGGCTATCTTGGCGGCTATTTTGCCTCCACCAGCCTGACCCACAATGGTTGTTGTTTTAATGTCGAGAGTTTTACCAACTTGTTTTTTTGGCAGTTTTTATTGTTTTACTGATTGTTGTTTCCTCACAGCAACGATGCACACTAGGACATATCATGGATGCACAAGAAAGTTGTAAAAACAAAACGTTGGGCCCAAAGATACAGGCGACGCACAAACTCCGGGACAATCTAGCCCGAGCCCCAATTCGCTTTTATATTTATTTGAGAATTTAGTTGACAAATTTGAAACCACTAGCCTTTTCAATTGTCTGGAAGTTTGAAGGTGTGTGTCATTGACAACGATAACTTAAATTTGCCGCCAAAATGCCCGAGTGCTTAGCCTTGTACTCGAGAGGTTGGTGGTTTTAATCCTGTTTAGTTGCTTGTGTTTGCCAGAAAAAAAAACATAAGCGGCATTGCT
This sequence comes from Phallusia fumigata, assembly GCA_008931825.1. Lineage (NCBI taxonomy): Eukaryota > Metazoa > Chordata > Ascidiacea > Phlebobranchia > Ascidiidae > Phallusia > Phallusia fumigata. Next base: position 22,052 of record QXVZ01006688.1, read on the forward strand.
CTAACCCAGTGGAACCCGAACCAAATCGTTAAAAAAGTCACCAACTTTAAAAAATCTTAAAAAGGGACAAAAATGATCCAACGGAAACGCAATGACGCGGGTATCTCGACGTTTAAAACTATGAAATGTCTTTAAGATCCGTAAAAATAGGTGACAGAACCAAAAGCAGTTGTGCGTAATCCTACATCACCACTCATCCACTCACCGTCCATTCTTCGTCGTACAAATAGTCGTCGTAGAATTCCTGGTTACATTGGAAACTGTGTGGCCATCCACTATGGGCTGGCTGAATGAACACATCCTGTGTTGGACACGAAATGTTACCTTGGCCTGTGAAAAAAGCAAGGCAGAAAACTAAATGGACGAAATAGCAAGACAACAAAATTTCTTGAAACTTCATTCTGAAACAGAACAGCTTTGACGAAGTTACGACAAATGTTTTGATGTTACACAACAAAAAGAATCTTGTGTTATATTATGGGAGGTTAAAGTTTTAAACTTTTAAATCTAGCACATTAAATCACACCAATATTGTGCTGCTTCTTTTTAGAACCTCGTTAATGAAGCTGTCATAATGCATAGAGTCAATTGGAAGCAGCCTCCTGTGTCAAACGTTTGGCAACTGGAACACTAATAAAAACACTCATATCACTTATTCGAATAGAATCTGTACCTTTGTTGATTTGTTCGAACGCAGCTTGGGTAAGGGAGGCGCGTTGTTCAACCAGCAGCAGAGTCGTTACCACGAGAGCACCGAACGACTTCATGACGTTTTCAGATTTAACACCAAATTGTCATCGCAGAAATGTAATGGGCAGTTTGCAATGTTAAATTACACTACACAAGCCTGAAGGAATAGGAAAAGAGAAAAGGTAGTTAAACGATTTTAGTTTACATATATCTAGGTTGCTGATCGCAAGATCGTTGATTTTGGCGGTCGACGCTAAGCAAATGCCAGTTTGGCCATTAACTGGAGCTAAATTTTCATTGACATTAATTTAACAAATTTAGTTTATCGCTACACTTATCCCTTTAGGTGCACCTCTGATATTAAATTAATACAAACAGACACCCAAATATGAGCTTAACCTGACAACGGCATATTCATGGGATTTTACATGTTGCATAACACTTTTCTATCCCAAGACCAACATTTTAGCGCGCAACGTATAAGTTGTCAACCATAGGCAGACTTAATGGCTCTGAAAACTGTTCCTATGCTGCGTCTCGCCTACTGTTCCACCTCTTACCTAAACCCCCGGGGCGATTCAACAGGCTTAACTTGTCTTAAACGCCTCCTCAAAGGTAAATACGCAGCCTGATAGGATTAGGTTCAAGGGCTTGTATCAACTGCAACCTCCGGCTATCAATTTTCATTGCCCTGGAATAAACTTGTAACCAAGTCTGGTGTGGGCATTCCGACATACTAAAATGCTGACATGTACAATACAATTAAAACATGCTAGTTCCTTTTTCTGGATTTCCCGGGGTCACTAAGTTTGTAGAAATTGGGTGGATAAAACGTATAACTGACTTCTAAATTTTTAAAGGTGCTTATGGCAAAAGGAAAACACTTGGCAAAACAGTCGCTGACTTTCATTGACGGCGAAGTCATAGCTGGTGGTTTAAAACTGCTACAACTAACGCAGTTTGCTGATAGCTAAATGAGTGAAAGATTGATGTGCGCCTATTGACCTGCCAAAACGTTTTGCTGTGGTGTCACCACTGCTGGTCGAGGTTCCTTGCATGAAACCGACTGGACGTGGCATGTAGTCTGTGCATGAAACGAAATCGTGAAAAGCGGCTTCTGTTGAGCTGTATGTTATAGGGTATAGCTGCTAACGCGTATGGTTGTTTATGCACAGATAGACGTTAGAAACAATAGGTTAAACGATGTGGCGTGGCCTGATTTCAGTGACATTTCACCGCAGTGTGCAGTATCGTTAGGTCAAATAACACACGCGTAACGATAAAACTCTGATTTCGCCCTCTGTACTAAACCGACCAGCAGCAACAACACAAGCATCAATCATACATCAAGAGCCTCCAAGCGGCCCTGCCAAAACAGGCTTATAATGTCGCAGTTTCGTTGAGAACTTCCTAACCTTCAGAGGCGTATGATTCAAACTAGCAAACATGGGCATCATTAGCATTTCATATCAGCAAACCGAAGTGCAACACATGTTTGCATACTGTGTTGGTGTAGCTAGGTCGACCACGGGTCATCCAGCAACATAACAACTGTGCAAAAAACACCTGGTTTTCCAGTTACCGATTACTGAGCCGTGATTGAATTACTCACGTCGCGCGGCACGGATCTGTGACGTCACATACATGGTTTGCGTGTTATTTGCATTTTGTGCGTTCGGTTGAGTTCGATTGAGGCTGAGTTGCTGACTGACTGGGAACGCTCAAGCGAGGGATGTTTGACACCGTTTCGTGCGTTCGTATTGCTGGTTGACAATTGGGTGGGACAGGTACGTGTCGACGAATCTGTTCCAACTAATAAGCCCTGTCATATACAGCGCTCAATGGTTTTAAGTTAATTAAATTGATGCCCCGTGGTGTACATAGGTTGGTGCAAATAGCGTAAATTCCGGAAAAGGGAAAACACAAGTAAAAAGGCCATTATGGCAGCCTAATCCAATATGCCGATTGTGGAGTAATGTTGCAGGGTTTGCAGCCCCTTCAGTACATTGGTCCCATTTGTAATACAAAAAACTGAATGGCTTTTGGTCAAGACGTGTTTAACAGTTATACTGTTGGCATAGTTATGAAAGCGATTACAAAAGAACTGACTAAGAAATGTATTTTTGCCCTGATTTGAGTTATACTGGTAAATACAAAAGCAATATTTCCAGTTGGTTGTTGCACCAATTACTACAGACTAAATCAAACCGGAACAACACAAAACCGTAAAACAACCAAAAATATGAATCAAAATATGACGAAACATTTACAAGTTTGTGTTTATTTAAGGGAAGTGTAAACGCGGTCGTTTATGCGACGTAACAGGCACGGAAAATGCCCCATCAAATTAGTTCAAGTGCAAACGGGGCCAAAAAGACAGACTGCCTTCAATTAAACGGCCAAGATAAATTTGAAACCAGAACCTTAAAACGATATCAGCGGTACCGCCACTTCCAATGACTTCAAGAACTTTGTTCTAATATCAAGTATTCTTTCTTAGCAGCGTAAACTTTCTTAAACATCGACATACGATGGCAGATCCGAACTTAAGATCAAAAAATAAGAAGTTTTTAGGGTGGTAAAGACAAAAACGCGCCGAATTGCCAAACGAAGTGCAAGAAACCCACCTTATGCTAGTATTATTGCTGACTCATGCGGATTTGGCCAGACCTTTTGGCGGATTCCACTTGATTGCAGCCGGACTTTCCACTCGCTTTTGTGGTTGCTATAACAAGTGCCATTAGGCCGCAACTACAACGATTGTTCGGCACAAGCAAGCTATACGATAAAGGCCAAAAACGCCCGTAAATCTACTTTAAAATATCAAAAGTTATCAAAAATAAAGCAAAATTTAAAAAAGATTTAGGCTTTAAAGTTAACGAAATCAAACTATAATTTTAAGTTCGCCAACTCAGAGATAAGATTTGTATGTCACACAAAAAACCACATACTTTGAAAAGCGGATTCGCCAGCAATTATAATCAGCACCACGCACAGTCCTCCATAAACTCTCTTAACGAAAAAAATGCAAACAGCAAACCGGGAACAAGCTGGCCTAACTGTCTGTATACAGAAACAATCCAACTCCTGACTTGATTAAGGCACAAATACGTTATTTCAAGTTCACGATCTTAAACGGAAAAGCAAGTACAATATGCCTCCTGTTCCGAGGTGGTCATATCATCCGATTTACTGCAATTATGACGTATTAATCGCGTGACGTCAAACCGTCTACGCTTCGGGCGCATTTGTTTTAAGCGCCTTTGTCCTGGTAACAAGAAACTGACGATATGTAGCCTACTTAAGTCCTAATACCAGGAATTTGACTGTTTGGTCTTGATGATATTTGGCTGATGGACGTTTAAGGCGTTTTTAAGCCAGCTTAGTGCAGTGAACCGTAGCGAACGCCTTTAAAAATCTAAACTATAGCAAGTAAACACTAAATCCAACTCGAAGAAAACGATTAAACTTGTTTGTACATGTGCTAAGGAAGCTGCTTCGTCCCGAGGAAATGCCTTACTTGCAACAAAGTTCAAAAGTGTAAAGCTTGGGGCCAAAATCGCTTTCTTGCGCACAGCACCGAATCATGTCCCTTGTGACCTGGTACCACAACAAAACATACTCAGCAGCTAAACGTGGCTGAGAGCATTTAAACTCCATACAGCGCTTGCGTTCAAGGGTTCGCTGAGGATTTGAGGACACTCATTGCGTCCGCTTCGAATAAAACCTATGGTGGTTGTTGGGCCTGCGCGAGTTAATTACATGCAAACAGGCTGCTAGGAATAGGTGTTGACATTAAAAAGATGCCGACCCGCCCTTGTATTGACACTAATATACCTTTACCACGGCCTTGAGCTACAAGCAACGTGCGACTATGAACGTGCGTATGGCCACGTTCTCTGTTTAAGGTTATAGTCAAGTCACGACCAGCCACGTGTACACTTGCCTCCCACATTATAAACAAACCACCAACAGCTACCAAAGGCCTAGATGGCCGCGTGTGTGCATTAACGATCTCTTAAGGTAAGAAAACGTATTACAAAGCATTATGACACGCAGTAAGCCCACTGGTAAGATTTAACAAGATGATAACCATTAAGTTAGTTTTGCAAGCCTGGATTTAACCCTCATCTAACCAACAAGCGTTACCTTATGACGTTTCAAAGTTGCGAAGCTATTTCCGGCTTGGTGACTGTTTTGCCGCGATTGTTTTGCAACAATGTTTTTACCAAGCGGGACAAACGTACCGTCCCTCAAACCGGACATAATGGGCAAAGTTGAAATGCACGTAGATTAAAGTCAGGGAAATCGTTTCGTCCCGATGGCCTTGATTCGTAAAAAAAAACGTTGAAAACTATAGCATAAGATGAACTATACCAACTGAAAAGCATTCCTAAGCTTCTACAACGTTGGCCAAAAGAGATGCGGTGCTTTGCTTACCAAATTAGCACTTCTTTTGGATTCGCTAGTTTAAGGTTATTTGTTTTTTTGTGTGTATACAAAGATGAAAATATTGAAATGAATAAACCACCTTAAAATCTCATTCGTTTCCCGGAGGCAACTGATCCGATTAAATCAAACCACACCGTAACGTGTTTACTGAAACCGCCGAGATGCAAAATAAGATCCCACTCGCCCGGCCGCAATCAACACGACAACACTACTCATCGCATGATTGCAAAGGTCAAAGAAACTCGATTTGAACTAATGCGCATTTTCTGACCTTTACCTGTGGAACTGGATATAAACACGCNGAAAATATTGAAATGAATAAACCACCTTAAAATCTCATTCGTTTCCCGGAGGCAACTGATCCGATTAAATCAAACCACACCGTAACGTGTTTACTGAAACCGCCGAGATGCAAAATAAGATCCCACTCGCCCGGCCGCAATCAACACGACAACACTACTCATCGCATGATTGCAAAGGTCAAAGAAACTCGATTTGAACTAATGCGCATTTTCTGACCTTTACCTGTGGAACTGGATATAAACACGCCCTTAAGATGTTAGTCTCTGAGCTTATGGAGACTATTCTATTTTGGGGTGTTTCTCTGGACACACGTTATGAAATATGATTCTCAATTGTTTTCTTTGTTACATCATTTTGTATCAATTTCCGACTCACTGTTGCGTGTTTATATTTACATAATTTAAACCAAACACTGGGAATGTTTTCACAAGGATTATAAATCTAACAACGCTAAAACGTTCTGCGATTCTGTCGTATTTAGGCATTACGCTTCAAACCTTAGGAGCCGCACCCTAAAAACCAATTGCTGACATTGAGGTGTTAACGCGATGTGCCAAGTCTCTGTGCACACTCACGTTATGTTTGCAAACAAATCCACCTCGGCGATCTGGCAACAGATTATCCACGGCAGTGATCGTAACGGCAAGGCACGACCTTTGACCTCCGAACAAAGCAGGAGGCAAACATGCTGAGTGACACGGTGAAGTTTTCAGACTCGTTGACGGCCCGCTGTCTAGTCATGATGCTGATTAGATGTTAAAATGTTTGCGCTGGCCGAAATCATAGACTGTATTGTTTTTGGCTAGTCGTTACATAATGTAAATGGAGAGGCGGTTTATTGCTTTAAGGTGACGGCGAGAGGGTTTATTTCTTCCTGAAAATTTATTTGTATGGTCTACTTCATAAACAACAATGGTTTGGCTTTGAAATAGCAGTCCCTTAAAACCATCTTTGTAAAACAGATACGATCATTTCAAAGTTAATGCTTGGTTGAAAACAAAAGTCAAGAAAATAATTTACATGTATGAACTTTTACAAAATCCTACAAAATGTACATTGCATTTTAAAAACTTTAACAAAACCAGAAAGCAAATGTTTAACAAAACTACCAAAACATTACCAAGCCCATGCAATCTCACAAAATATCAGCAGAAGTTTTATACTCTTCAGCAATCCGAACCTTTATCGCTGAGATAAACATCGCATAATGTGGCGATCCTCCGTGAGATTATCTTCGTACGGTCGCTTCCACCCACCAATCATCGCACCACAAAACCCCCAAAAATGTTGTTCGACGGCAACGCCCAGCGGCTGGAGGCATATACTCGACTCACATAACCGAACTGTCAAGCTAAATTGCTAGATGGAAGAGGTTTCGAAGAAGTAAACGGGGCTTGCACATTATGGAAATCACATTCTCGACAACTCAGTTGAACCGAATGAGCAAAAAGTTACCTCAATTTTAAATTTCGGAGTGAACATTTTCAATGAGAAGATACAAGGTAGTAATTTTGAGTGAAATATTTTCTACGTTTCGACATTTCCTGATGTTGTCATCATCAGGAATGACACCAGTACTAGCTTCTATCTTCTTATTAACACTATTTAAAACTGTGACTTATGTTACTAAAGATTTTCAACAAGTGTAAGAATCGTGGCGTTCTAAATAACGATAATATTTCTCAACAAACAAGTCCGTGGTGCCTCATTTAGTTTCATGAAAAAACGCAACATAACTACCATTTATGGTAAAATCTGTAATTGTCGTAACTAATTACACACCTTACAATGAAACAAGGACAGGAGTAACAATATCTCATTCCGATCCCAAGCAACAGCAACTCAAAAACCAACGTGGCCACCAATTGCCTGCTTAACAAGTGGTGTCTATTTTTGTCTGTGTCGCGAAGTGCAGCGACAGGGGGTAATCATTATTGATCTAATACACGACGAGGATGTGGTTTTGGTTGAAATGCGATCTACTGGACATGATCCTGCCGTCAATCTCATCGGCTTGCTTAACCTGCTTGGGGCGCTTTGATTACGGTCGTGTGGCAAACATCAAAGTGTAGCAGTTTACATCCCTTACACAAATGCTTAACCATGCGGTGAAGATAGGAGCTTTGACGTTCTTGGCGTTGGTCAATTAGAACTAGACAAATCTTATTTAAAAAAAATTATAGTAAAGATTATATGCATAAAAAAATATTTTTTAGGTTTAATACTAAATGTTAAACGTTTGAACAAAGTTAAAAATAACTGCTCCGTGGGTTAGCTTAGGAAACTTGGGCCCAATAATATTTTGGGAATTTTCACTAATATCTATTACATTTTGCCATAAACAGACGCCGACCCCGTTTTTTACAAAAACTGGTTAA
>QXVZ01006693.1:0-19892 GCA_008931825.1 Phallusia fumigata
AGACACTAACCACTGTGAATAGTGAACTTCCCATGTACATACATGCCAACATGTGAAAGAGATTCTTCAACGAACGTGACTTGCATCTGATGAATCTTGCCGATCTTTTGTGTGAGAACTGACATTTATTGCCATTTTGCGATGCCTCGTTACAGTCTGATGCAATGAACTTTTTCAATTTGCATACATGTGTCTAATTAACAGCAATTGGCTAAGCAACTAGTGGGTAATTTTTATCAGTTGCTTTTACCTCCAGATATGTGGATGTTGCTTACCTGATGGTTATCTAAATTGGGATTAAAATCCAAAAGCCCCGTTCCTATATTTTTACAGTAAGATTTTAAAACATCAACAGCCCTTAATGTTTTCTTAGCTAAACCGTAAAAATGTTTTTCAGATATATTGCCATGTGTTTTTTAATGATTCAGAACATAACAATTTCGCCTAATCAGTTTAACAACATATAGGATCAACCTAAAGCGCAACAAATTGTTTCGAAAAGCCTCAAAAAAAGTTGTCTAATTTAAGGTGTTGTCCTTCAAGGTACAAATTCCAGTTATCATGAGATGGTGCTCTTCTGACACTGTTACAAAGTCTGTGTAGTTTCAATCGGGCACTTAGCGCGTGTAAATGTGCAAGCATCGATTGTTCGTGGTCAACTGTGAACTTAAGTATTTTTCTCTGCCTGTAAAGTCCTGTGCATTTGAAGCGGTCTAAACAATAAGTTTTTTCTCCAAATTTGTTTTCAAGTTTTTGTGTTACACTTGCTTACACTAGACACATCCATCCATGCCCTGTAGATGTTCAATATATTTTCTGTACGGCTTTTTCCTTTTCACATCCCATTCTCACATGCTGAGACTTTGCATATTTGAGGAGCTGTTCATTTGTAGACATGTATATGGAAGCAAAAATTTAACTTAAATGTTAAACTTCCCTACAACTGTACAACAACAAATGCTGGTATCAATCCATGCCTCATACTGTGAGATCAACTGACCTTATTTTTTTGACATTGTGTTTATGTTGGAGATCAATAATAAACAGTGAGCCATGGTTGATTTAAACAAAGTAGCAGGAGATTCTTGTCCAGTGTTGTATCTCAAAGTTCTCCTGTCTGTGTATTTAAATGTGCTTCTGGCTGTTCCTGTACTCCACCCAATAAACTGTTTCATTTATGTGTCCTGTTTTTTTTTTAATTTTCTGCAGGAAAACAGATTGTTAACATGGTGTACATGATAAAAATTTGTGACAGAAACTTTAATCAGTCTATTTTGCATTATAAAACATTTAAAAAAGTTAATAGTACAGGCAAAAACATCTGTTTTGAACTTGTGTGACCTGTATGTAAGTCTAGAGAGTCATATTTAACCACCTTAAATAAAAAGTAGGGTTATAGTGTTTGTGCTTGCCTATTAGTTAAACCGTCAGGGATCTTTAATTTTGGAAATAACGGTCCAAGATTATTGCCAAGCGGCATGCCAACCATTTTATCCAGGCCACCATCCAGAGATGCAAAGCTTTTCACAGCATCACTCCAATGTCTACAATCTTGGGGCACACCAAGCTTTGACAGTGCAGTGCTTGCTAATTCAGGGACTATGGGTTGCAGCAAAATGGAGGAAACTCTTATTGCTTCATAACTGCAGTACAGAATGGTGTCCAAAAGAGCTGCCTGCATGGGGTCATTCCGATCCATTTCCCATACCCTGTATTTGGTCAGCATGCCATTGACCTGTTGTACAACTTTCAGGATTGCACCAACTGCTTTGTAAAACTGAAAGTCATCAAAATATGGCTCAACCTCTTCTAGAAGGTGTTGAGCTGAATCAACGATGTTTCTAATATCATTACTAATTCTATTTTTAGATGTAAACACTCCAACATGCTCACCAGGGTATACCTTTAAAGGGTTTAGTTTTTTAGCCATCAACCGATGCAAGCAGTTACCATAGTCGTTTGCAAGGTCAGAGTTCAGGACATTATACAGCAGCCATTCAGAGAAGTTGCAATCATCACTAAGCACTCCCTGTTTTAACAGAAAATATCGAAGTCCCTCTGGTGTTGATAATCGGGCAAGTTCAAATGGATCTACCACATTTCCCTTGCTTTTCGACATTTTACTGTGGTCACACAGCCAATGAGAGTGTACCACCACCTGTTTGGGGAGCTCCAATCCTGCTGCAAGTAGAAAAGCAGGCCAGTAAACAGCATGAAAACGCACAATGTCCTGTCCGACAACATGGACATCAGNTTGTAAAACTGAAAGTCTTCAAAATATGGCTCAACCTCTTCTGGAAGGTGTTGAGCTGAACCAACGATGTTTCTAATATCATTACTAATTCTATTTTTAGATGTAAACACTCCAACATGCTCACCAGGGTATACCTTTAAAGGATTTAGTTTTTTAGCCATCAACCGATGCAAGCAGTTACCATAGTCGTTTGCAAGGTCAGAGTTCAGGACATTATACAGCAGCCATTCAGAAAAGTTGCAATCATCACTAAGCACTCCCTGTTTTAACAGAAAATATCGAAGTCCCTCTGGTGTTGATAATGGGGCAAGTTCAAATGGATCTACCACATTTCCCTTGCTTTTCGACATTTTACTGTGGTCACACAGCCAATGAGAGTGTACCACCACCTGTTTGGGGAGCTCCAATCCTGCTGCAAGTAGAAAAGCAGGCCAGTAAACAGCATGAAAACGCACAATGTCCTGTCCGACAACATGGACATCAGCTGGCCACATGTCTGTAAATGATGACCCATTAACATCTGGGTACCCTGCTGCAGTAAGGTAATTAACCAGGGCATCAAACCACACATATACTCTATGAGTGTCATCTCCAGGAACTGATATACCCCAGGGAACTTTGCTTACATCTCTAGATATGGAGATGTCTTCAAGGGGAGTCTCTAACTCATGAAGCAACTTGGTCCTGAATCTAACAGGGTGAACTCTTTGACTGTTAGAAAGAATCCATTTACGAATCTGGTCCGTAAATGCTGACAATTTGAACTTGTAATTCTCCTCTTCCATCCACTGCAGGCGATGACCCGACTCCTTCGAAATCCGATGGCTTTCTCCAGTGATTTTGTCTTTCTCAAATGCTATTCCAGATTCTGATACATACGCCTCATCGGGTATTGAATACCATCCCTTGTATTGTCCTGTGAATTTGATAATATAAAGTTTAACTTAATAAAACTAGAAAGAGTATTTGCTAATCTCCAAAAATTATTCCCGATCATGTTTAAAATTACCCACAAAAGGACAGAACCTTTGTATATATATCCATTCTTCTCTACTTTCTGCCAAAAATGTTGAACTGCTTTATGATGCCGTGGTTCAGTTGTTCTTATAAAATCTGATGCATTGATACCAAACACACTGACCACTTTTTTGAATCTAAAATTTAAAAAAACAACTAGGGATGTTCAAAGTAGAATATAGAATCTATATTTGTCATTTCTATTGGTTATTTGAACTGATAATATTTCATTCAAAACAGCATGTAAAGAAATGTTTGCTATCTGTCTGCATTTTGTCAGTTGCAGAAGGCATTCAATGATGCAACAGTGCCAATCCAACATTGTTTGTTTTCTTTCTACTTAATGCAAGCCGTGTGTTAAACATTACAACAAATAATAACAACACAAGGGTGCAACAAACAACACAAGTATCCCCATGAGGCAATGGTGGAAAATAGTAGTTGCCTTACTGGATTCAGCCTACAAAAATTTTGATTTGATACTGTTTTATAAGCTATACCAGTGTTTTTTACAAATAATAATAAATAATAAGTTTATTAATGTTAACTATCAGATAGTATGGCAGAAATCATCTTAATCATTCAGCAAAATTAGGTTGATCACTGTTTTCAGTAAGATGTACTCAATATTTTATTCCATATTTCTCATTGTCAATTCCGGTCATTTACAAATCTTTTTGACAATAATTTTTTACAATTTAAAGCTAGTTTGAACAACAGTTCGCTGGTTCAAACCCCCTTACTCGATTCAGATTGGGAATCCCTGCTCAAGACTAAGTATTGTATGTTAAACCCAAACCTTTTTGACACTTCATCGCAAAACTTCAATGCATCCATTTTCTTTGCATCCGCAGCTTGTTTTACCTTCAGCCCATGTTCATCAGTTCCTGTAACTAGTTTTGAGTCAGTAAACTCACTGTCACCGTGCTTCAATTTTTGCCATCGACAGGAAGCATCTGCCAGTGTGGTGGTATAAAGATGCCCAAGATGTGGTACTGAGTTAACATAATATATAGGTGTTGTGACATAGTAGCTTTTTGCCCGGCTCAACGTTGGAAACAACTTTGTTCGGATATTTAATTTTGACAAAGTTTTGCAAGTGGAAGTCAGAACCATTACCAGAGTCTTATTTTTTTGCTGAAGTGTAAAAATGTTAAAAAGTACAAAGTTCACGTGTCTGTAATTTTAAAAAAATACAAATTATTACAATTTACAACCAGTCTTTCTTGCTTGCATTGTCACGTTTAGTTTCACTCTGGTCATTGGGCTCGGGGTAATCACCAAAACCGAAATTACAGCCGCAAAATCCGTTCCGCACCACTGAAAATTCCAAAGTTAAATTCTTTTTGAAGTTTGTCACTAGTTTCCATGGATGGCGGTTCAATTAGAGCCTGGTTCGATACGGTATAAAATGATACAATTTGTTTCAATTTTATCGTCAAACGCCTTTCTACGCAAACCAACTTGCACCTTTTTTAAACATCATAAAATGCATTTTCACGCAAATCAAACATGAATCGCGTTTTCAACTAAAGGTCACCAGATATAGCGTATTTCAATGAAATTATTTTGCTACCAGCAGTTGTCTACTATGTACAAAATGCGGCGTAATGTGCAATTTTTCACTACTTCACGCTTACACACGTAACGGCGGTGCATCCAAAATATACAGGATCGCTTATATCGCTTGGTGGCGCTTTTGTGTGATAAAATAAGCGGTCCAAGCGATCCTATGTTTTTAGATGCAGCACTAAACGAAATTTTAAACAGGCGCCGAAACGAATTCGAAACATTTTTTCCGAGCACAGCCAGATTTCCTGTCTCTATCGTGCCCGACTTTCGCAAAAACGTCAAGCTTTCAAGTTTGCTGTACTTAATGTTTCGGGGCAGAAAAGTTAATATTTTGTATATTGCAGGAGTTTTCGTGGGATAATTCAGTTTCACGATCGTTGATGTCGGTTTTCTTACTGAATCTTAAATCTTAAAGAAATACAATACAACGCCAAACTGGTCTAACCGAAATTACCGGAACAATTTGCAGAAATCTTTACCAAGTACGAAAAGCAAACGGCATAGTCAGTTTTGACGCAGAAATTTTAATGGCAGAATAAAAAGCAATGACAGCACCGAAAATTGGGACGCAGGTAAGTAAATAATACTTGGCGTGCACAGGGGCAGACTTAAGAGATCAGGCCAACCAGCACCGACATCCAAATTCCTACTCTTTGACACAAAGCGAAAAGGTATACGCGAGTTTGCTACTAACAAGTCACAATACTCTATATACATCGACAGCTTACTGCAAAACACGCACAGATGCCGCGTGTGAGCGGCGATGAGGGAAAACGACAGAGTGGTAAAACCTGATTTGAAACAACCGAACGACGAGCGCAGAACATGAATTTGCATTCACATCAAACAATGTAAAAAATATCGCAAGGCAAAGTTACAATAGAAAATACATTTAAGTGTGATTTCTGTAAAAACCTTTTCGGTGACAAAACAGTCAATTTTATTGGCATGAAATGCATTTTACATTTGCCATGATTTAAGATAACATTGAACGTCTGATCTATCATCGATAACTTTATCAGTGATTTGAATTCATTTTTGCCCGGGCCCCCAAAACAGCCCTGGTGATAACAAAAGCATGTCAACGTCCACATGGCGTGACACAATGCTCGCAAGTGGAGAGAGAGTGAAATGTGACGAGGGTTAAATAAATCAAATAGGTGTTTTTTCACGCTTGGCAAACGAACTTTCTTATACATAGGCGTGAGCACAGCTGTATCCACACATTAATGGGCCGACTCATGACACCGACGATATCGCATTAGTGGGCGATCCCATCTGTGTAAGAACTTTATCCAGCCACTGCAGTGGTCCATTGAGATGGATTTCCACCCAGCAAGGAGTCGATGTCACGTCCTGTCTGTGATACTCGGCGCCCCAGCCCTGGTGAAGAAAAGACGGCGGATTGAAAACTGCAGTTTTGTTGGCTTACTTGTACGAACAGCCATTGTTTAGTTACGTGCATATGGTGTAAGTATGTTTTTCAACCCAAGTTAAAACGCCCTGAAATGCACTGTACAGTGCTGGTCATAATTCGGTAAGAGAAAACGTTTTAGGCTTGGTGGCACAATTTACAGACAAAAATCGAGTTGCTTTCAACATTACCCAATCAATAAAATCTGACCAAAAACATCTTACCACTCCAAGTTTGAAAATAAAGGAAAATTTAACAATTGCATACAATATGTGCTAGAAATTACAAACATTTATAAAATTGTTTATTAAACTGTGACATACTGATACCTTGACAAAGCTCATTCTGATGGTGCACATCTTGGTCAGTTCAAACACTGCCTCGTATCCGTGGTTTACTGACTGAGACAGAAGAGCGGCGAATTCCTGCGAAACGAAACGATCGAAACATTTTAAAGACTTTCAAAAGACGATTTTTGGTCATCTATAGGGAGCCTTTAGGAAAAGCAAACAAGACGACAGACACAATCTCTTTGTTTAATTTAACCATAAAGCAAGCAACGTGCCATAACAAAATTGTCGCTTGGCCATTTATATCCATCGTTATATTTGCTCTTGTGTCTAGCCGAATCAGCCCCGCACACCTGATTGTTGAAGATCTTCAGAGAACACGAGGGCGGGATNGTCGCTTGGCCATTTATATCCATCGTTATATTTGCTCTTGTGTCTAGCCGAATCAGCCCCGCACACCTGATTGTTGAAGATCTTCAGAGAACACGAGGGCGGGATTTTACACACAGTGGTGGAGTGGAAGCCGTGATAGTAGTTGCAATTGCGAGACTGAACAAAGATCGACGAATCAGACAGACACTCGGCGTAGACCTCGCCTCCCACGTAGTAAAGATGTACACCTGAAAGATTGCGGAGCGGATGTAGAACGTTTCAACATTATTGAAATTATTCGAGCTTGCTGTTTGTGCAATGTGTTCAGGGCAACACGTTTTTCTCACGGTATCTGGTGTCAACGACGGGTCTTTCCAACCGAGTAATAAACTAAGTTAGTTTTACCCCTAAACATGTGAAACAACATTTGATGTACAATGGATACCAGCTAACACATTAAGTTGTAACAGACTCATGTGTTTACACATCCCAACCTTCAAATAATTTCAATTGAGCGATATGTAATAAACTAAGTTGACAAGAGTAAGTTTTACCCATAATGGCTTGAAAAAGGTAGAAGCCTTTTTGCAGTGTGTTTAAGAGTTGCTTATATCACGCAATTTCTTGCACTAACTTAATTGAACTGTCATTTAAATGGAAGTAACAAGTCCACCTAGGCCCCTGTCGTGGGTTCGAAACAGGCTAGCTGTTTACAGCCTGCATCACGTTGCACATGAATACTTAGAATGTTGCCTCTAATGGCGATGGACGCTGGATGCAAACTGCTACACTTGATCTGGGTCAAATCCAATTCACCACAGCACTAAACCAGTGGTTTTTCAACCACTTTGATTGGCGACATTGGTATAAATTTTTTGTGGTTTCTAACAGTGTGTATGTTTTGCTGTAAATTTGTAATAAATATTCTCAACTTAATGGAGATGGAAATAAAGGAATGCAGGTATTATACAAATTTTATAGACTCAATGCCAAATGTGCTCCAAAAACCTCTAAAAGGGTCCTCATTGCCCGTTCCTAGGCAATGTCCACAGTTTACAAACCACTGCGTTGGTTATTCATTTTTTCCAAGGTCAGTTGTCAAATCAAACTTCAAAGTCAAAATTGCACACCTTTGCCAATATGACGTCTTGTGTTCTCGATAGTGGAGTTCCTATTTACATTGGAGAGTTGACCTAGACAAAATCGGTTGGTTGATGATGAAGGGTTCGTGAAGCCATCAACGATCACTGATGTAGCAGAGGCCATAAATGCTTCCCCAACTCTGTTGTTCAACTCGTAGTAAACAATTGTACACCAGTTTGTGGGTTCACTATATGCGACAGATTGAACATCTGTACAAAAAAGCACAAAATGAATACAGGAAAAGCAGAAAAAATGCAAAAACAACTATAAAAACTTACTGAATTTTAGATTTACAACAAAAACAAATGGATTTTGCAGGCAAATTGCTTACAAAAAACAACTTAACTACAGTTTAAACCATGTATATTTTGAATATAGAAATCATCGCAGAACAGTATGAGCAGATAAAGACTTGGTTTTGTATGGTTATAAGTAACTTCAAGTCATTCAACCTTCGCTCTAAATAAAAGACACATATATTTCCCGAAAAAATTTAGGCATCATGAATGACTTGTATACCAAAAGTTGAAGTTACTTATAACCAGGGCTAGAAAAAATGCAAAAGCCAACAAAAATTTCCCGCCAATNATTTGCTCTTGTGTCTAGCCGAATCAGCCCTGCGCACCTGATTGTTGAAGATCTTCAGAGAACACGAGGGCGGGATCTTACACACAGTGGTGGAGTGGAAGCCGTGATAGTAGTTGCAATTGCGAGACTGAACGAAGATCGACGAATCAGACAGGCACTCGGCGTAGACCTCGCCTCCCACGTAGTAAAGATGTACACCTGAAAGATTGCGGAGCGGTTGTAGAACGTTTCAACTTTATTAAAATAGTTCGAGCTTGTGTTCAGGGCGACCCGTTTTTCTATTGGTATCCCATGTCAAGGACGGGTCTTTCAACCCAGTAATAAACTAAGTTGACAAGAGTTAGTCTTACTCATAATGTAAGTTTTACCATAAACATGTGAAACCACATTTGATGTACAATGAATACCATTTAGTTAACACATTAAGTTGTAACAGAACCATGTGTTTACACATCTCAACCCTCAAATTAAATTCAATTGAGTGATATGTAATAAACTAAGTTGACAAGAGTTAGTTTTACCCATAAAAGCTTTAAAAAAGTAGAAGCCTTTTTGCAGTGTGTTTAAGAGTTGCTTATACCACGCAATTTCTTGCACTAACTTAATTAAGTTGTCATTTAAGTGGAAGTAACAAGTCCAGCTAGGCCCCTGTCGTGGGTTCGAAACAGGCTAGCTGTTTACACCCTGCATCACGTTGCACATGAATACTTAGAATGTTGCCTCTAGTGGCGATGGTCGCTGGATGCAAACTGCTATACTTGATCTGGGTCAAGTCCAATTCACCACAGCACTAAACCAGTGGTTTTTCAACCACTTTGATTGGCGACATTGGTATAAATTTTTTGTGGTTTCTAACAGTGTGTGTGTTTTGCTGTAAATTTGTAATAAATATTCTCAACTTAATGGAGATGGAAATAAAGGAATGCAGGTATTATACAAATTTTATAGACTCAATGCCAAATGTGCCCCAAAAACCTCTAAAAGGGTCCTCATTGCCCGTTCCTAGGCAATGTCCACAGTTTACAAACCACTGCGTTGGTTATTCATTTTTTCCAAGGTCAGTTGTCAAATCAAACTTCAAAGTCAAAATTGCACACCTTTGCCAATATGACGTCTTGTGTTCTCGATAGTGGAGTTCCTATTTACATTGGAGAGTTGACCTAGACAAAATCGGTTGGTTGATGATGAAGGGTTCGTGAAGCCATCAACGATCACTGATGTAGCAGAGGCCATAAATGCTTCCCCAACTCTGTTGTTCAACTCGTAGTAAACAATTGTACACCAGTTTGTGGGTTCACTATATGCGACAGATTGAACATCTGTACAAAAAAGCACAAAATGAATACAGGAAAAGCAGAAAAAATGCAAAAACAACTATAAAAACTTACTGAATTTTAGATTTACAACAAAAACAAATGGATTTTGCAGGCAAATTGCTTACAAAAAACAACTTAACTACAGTTTAAACCATGTATATTTTGAATATAGAAATCATCGCAGAACAGTATGAGCAGATAAAGACTTGGTTTTGTATGGTTATAAGTAACTTCAAGTCATTCAACCTTCGCTCTAAATAAAAGACACATATATTTCCCGAAAAAATTTAGGCATCATGAATGACTTGTATACCAAAAGTTGAAGTTACTTATAACCAGGGCTAGAAAAAATGCAAAAGCCAACAAAAATTTCCCGCCAATTTTCAGCAAATCCCCTAAGTTCCTATATGTAACAGGAATAATAAACTAATAGATGTAACATAAACAGCCAAAAAATTTCCCATGAGTAGGACTAATTTCCCGGGAAGGAGCTTCCCCATTTTCCAACTTTTTCCCACCATGCTTATAACTAGAGTTTATAAATAATGATGTGAAAAAATTAAACTGTAAAAACACTTATAAAATGTAAATTATAACTTTGCAAATAAAGTCATGACCCTAATGTGGCAGTAAGGTAAACCACAAACAAAAAACCTTGTTCCGTTAATAAGCAGCCGAGTTAGAACAGTAAAAGACAATAACTCGACTTGTTACTAGAGCAGAAGGGACTTAAACACATTCACTTGCTTACCATGGCGAACTGTTGGTGGGATAGTTGCTGAAGGAACAGAGGGTCGAGATGTATCCATGTTCTCAGTTGGCTTCTCACCATCTCGTGGCATGTAAGCTGGTGGCGGAGTGTCTGCCGGAAGGCTGTAAGGGGAGTTTGGGGCATTGATGGACCCATCCGGCGATTGGGGTGAGGGGAGTGAACTGGGTGAGTAAACTTCAGATGTCTGGGATCCACTGTAGGGTGAACTGGGACTTTGGTTGTGATGGTTTATTCCCGGCGGACCTCTGTGTGTGAAAGGTTAATTGTTGGATGTAGTTGGAGACAGACCTTTCATAAGGCAAGTTAATGAAATAGACACACAGATCAAACAACATTTTGTGTATACACCTTTGTCTATAAAACTGTTTTGACAGACTATTTGCTGAAAGCATTATATTTCTAAAATAGAAAATTTTCCTGTTCATTTTGTGGCTAGAAAAACTCTGATCTACCCATTTTGTTTTATTATACACAACAGTTTCTGCCAATTACAAATGCGAAAAATTTAAACCCAAACAAGTCATTGGTCAATTGGCAACAAGAGTACTCAATATTTTCAGGCACCACACCACATGGCTCACCTGTTAAAGTTTGAAGCATTGTTGGAGAAGGAGCTGTTGGGTGGCATGGGGCTTGACCCACCTGACCCGCCACCACCACCCCCACCCCCATGTATCAAACTGTGAGATGGCACAAATTCGCTGTGACGTGGCACAAGAACAGGCGGAAGCACTGGAAAACAAATTGTCAAAAATTCAGTCCAAAAAGTTGCACATGAAGAAAATGGTTTGGATTTCAGGTTAGTTAAAAATGCTAGTTACAAATATCTCAACATGCAGAGCACTGAGTCAATTCATATACCTTCTGTTTCTAGTTGCAAAATTTTGTAATTTTCAAGCACATTTCATGTGTATAAAAGTAAATAACCAAATCAAAAACAACCATTTTTATTTGTTTGTTTCAAAAAACTTTAAAAATCAAGACCTATTGGTAAATGTGTAAATATTTTGTTGGACTACTGACACTTGTAATTTGTTTTTGTGCTGTGCTGTATGATTTTCGCACCATCCATAATCCATGTGCAGTTACTTTGGCGGGAAACCCCTAATATTATATACATATATAACATAGTGCTAGAGCTTTGGGCCTGGAATTTTACAACCATCTTTGTACATTGGAAACAGCATTTGATGTACAATGGATACCATTCAGCTAACACATTTAGCTGTAACAGAACCATGTGTTTACACATCTCAACCTTCAAATTAAATTCAATTGAGTGATATGAGCTCTGATGAGGCGAAGGCCGAACATCAGAAAGTTATTGCACAGGCCCTGAAGCTATAAAAGAGATTCGCGTAATAAATGACTGTTTGACAGGCCTGAACAAAACCTATGCTGTGTAATTTGTCAGGTCTCTTTCAACTCCATACATTTCCAGCTTGTATAACATTACAACGCACAGCTGGCCAGTTCACTAAAAGGCCTGCTTGACACATTGTTGATAAATATGGGAAACATGAAGAGGTAAGCTTAATTTTTAACTTNATTTCCAGCTTGTATAACATTACAACGCACAGCTGGCCAGTTCACTAAAAGGCCTGCTTGACACATTGTTGATAAATATGGGAAACATGAAGAGGTAAGCTTAATTTTTAACTTGAAGTGGCTGCTATTGGTGAGTTTAACTGGATAAATAATAGGTTTGATTATTTCATAGTATTTGAAAATCTTAAACTGACAATTGAGAAAATTTGTGTGGATCAAAAAGCTAAAAAGTATCAAATAGTAGCAGAAACGTGTTTTTTAGCAAAACTTTTTCTATTTTAAATGTAAATTTTCCCCACAGCTATTGCCAATTCACATAAACAAAGTAAGTAGCCCTAAGGTTTGATGATTTCACAAACATTTTGGAGAATTTCTGACCAACGATTTCCAAACGGAAGCGATACACTTGAAGTAACTGCACGCACCTGTTGAAACCACAGGACTGCCTGTTTGTTATGACTGATGCAAATTTTAAGAGTGACTCACAGCTAGTGGAGAGAGGCACAGTCACTTACTGATGTACAATAAAAATGTCAGGTTTGTTTTCGCTTGGAATGTGTCGGTAAAATGCGGACAAGGTACAATACTTCATGCCTAAACACCTATTTTTTTTGTAAAAAGCATTTATTTTTAAAAAATCTAACAAGCGTCGCAACAGCTAGGTATTGTTGCAATTATCATAGCGGTACGGCAACCAAAGCGGTTTAGCTGCATCGGTAATCGCTTAATGGACAGGACTGGCAGACAAGACGGCGCTGTCAGGGGGCAAACATGCAAACAATCCGGCTAAAACGAGCTCGAAGATGATGCCTAACGGGGATGATCACCTATCGGTTTGGGTCGCAGTCGGCGCCGATCTGGGGCCGCGTAATGACAAAATCCTGAGACAACAAAAGCGCGACAGTCGCGTAACAATGAAAGATAATGACATCCAGAGACCTTTCTCGCGATTCGGCGCTTGGTGATAGCTGTACGACAAACAACGCGCGAGCCGTCTCAATTAGCGCAAGAAACGAGCCTTGTCGAGGTGTCAATCGGTTTATCGGATCTAAATAGATGATTTGCAACTACCTGCGTTTGTTCAGGTCTGCGACACGCGCAATTTCAACAATGGAACATATTGTTTTCACTCTTTCAACACCAAAAAATTTTAACACCCTGACGTTTATAGTGCAATAGCGCTGTAAGCAACAATGGGTTTGAGTTGGCACCAGCAATGTGTACCATAGGCAAATTTTAGCAAGTGGAGGCAAATTTCAACATGATTTTACAATTGCGTGGGCCGCATAGAACCTACCAAATTTTAACACCTTCACGTTTAGTGCCTTGATGAAAAGCACCAATGGGTTGGGGTTGGCACCTGCAATGTGTACCATAGGCAAATTTCAGCACGCGGAGGCATATTTCAACATGGTTTTACAATGGCGTGGGTAGCATACAACCGACCGAATGGCAATGAATTCCAGGCGACTTGAAAGTAAATTGCGTAAGCAGACGTGCGACCCGCTGCGGTAGGAAACCAGCACTACGCGTCTGGTTTACAATTGAAGTTCATAAATCATTATGCTGCCCGAGAGTAAATTTCGCAGCCGGACGCTTTAACTGGTGCGTGGCTTATTCTCCGCGCACGTCAACACAAGGATGTGACCGCGTGGCCTGGCAAAAGCCACACAGGCTGGAAATTTGGCTGGGTTCTTGGCGTGTTTTTCGGATTGTCGAATTACGACGCGAAGTCAGGACAGTTCATGCGCAGCAAGCAAAACAAACAAGGTGTGACCGCGCATATGTCAATTTACGCGTGAAATTTCTCCTGTGCCGGGAAAAGAACAATGGGCCACCACCACCCGACAGTGAGACAAAATACCGCCCACTGAGTCGGGGAGGTTATGACTCACCCGCTAACCCTGGACAACACGAAAATATACAGCAGGAAAGTGCGAACAAGTGTTTCACAAGTGGTGCCTGATAAGTAGGTATGGATTTGAGACAAATGGTTCTTTCTTTAGGCGAGGAGTGGTGGAGTGTTTGCAGTCCCACAGGCATCCCTTTTATAAGTGCCCTCAGCCACCAGTGCGTTTGTGTCATACACTTGCTTCCCAGCATCACACGGTTGGGCTTTTATAAAAAAAAACTGAGTACTAACCAGGGCTTTCGACTCGTTTGTAGTGGTAGGGGTTGATGCACACATCTTTCTGCTTGGCATCAAATGGGGAGGTACAAATATCCAATGGTTTTAACTCGTGGTGGCTTTGAAGGTCTGGCCATCTCCACACCCGACAATATATAACATGTGGAAGCCCTTTGCGATGAGAAACCTGTTGGAAAAGTAATTGTGGATTACACAACACCTTTTTTGGTATAGAACGTTAAACTTGCAAAGAACAAACTTATCCGACTTAATTTTACTTTTTCAAAACCTTTTTAATATTGGTCTGTGCTTTTACCAGCCACTAAGGTGAACCCAGTTCATATCAACAGTTCTGGTGTTATTGTTTTAAAATGATGGCAGAAACCATGTTCAAAATGCTGCTTTTAGCAATCATAACATAATATTTATATCAGGAGAAACATGACATGCAGTTTTCTTTGGAGTAGGTTTATACCTGGAGCCTTCCATCTAGTGAACGTGGGATAGTAACACATCTGCTGGGCTGCCCTGGACAACTAAGAGCTTTCTCCAACTCTTCCATTGAACCTTTCTTTTTCTTTAGCTTTTTCACCAAAGAGTCCACAGCCTTTTCTGCCCATTTTTCCTCCTCATCGCCTGTATTATAAAATACAGTTAATACAGATTTTACCAAAAAAGGTTACTTAAAAGGTGTGCTTAAACATACCCTGTTTCCAACCGAGGAGTCTTTTTACTGCAGGACTTGTAAATCCAAACAAACTTGTCATTGCCATTCTTGTATTGCAAAGAGCAAGTCCTCTTAGTGGGACTTTAAACCAATTATAAAGTTAAATTATATAAAATTGAGATTTTACAATTCCTTATCTTCTGCAGATGAAATTACCACATGTTATCTGTTGCACTTCCATGACAAAAAAGTATGTGAACAACTACAATGATCCTAAAGTCAGCAAATACTTGAATCTTGAAAGTGGTTAGTAAAATATTTGTCTCAAAGAAATATTGCAAGTGAACTNCATGACAAAAAAGTATGTGAACAACTACAAATGATCCGTCAGCAAAAGTCAGCAAATACTTGAATCCTGAAAGTGGTTAGTAAGATACTTGTCTCAAAGAAATATTGCAAGTGAACTAAACTATTCAGAATTAGTTGCCATGCACAAAAAGATCTTGTCAATTTCTGCTATTTCTAAATTGATATATATTAAAAAGTTCTTAACATTGTACTCAAAATAGGACTTATAACTTTAGTAGTTATTTAGCACTAAACATATTATTTTACATTTGTCATAAACAAGTTTTTTTCATTTGTAGACAGTAACTTATATTATAAAAGTAATTTATATTATAAGCACAGATATTATTTTAGGGCAGTTTTTGCCAAACGTATTAAAGGTTTAAAACTTTTGCGTTATTAAGACTGATGGAATGTAAGAAAATTGACAACACACATCTCACATCCAGGTCAACTTTCTTATTCTTATCCCACATAACACTCTGCAAAACCTGGCAGTAGCATCCTCATTAACTGTTAGCAGTCGGATTTACAACTTTCGCAGCGAGCATGGTTGCTGTATTTTTAGAATTACGCCTGCAAAACACACAACACACAATTCATGTGCCGTTTTACTCAGGTTCCACTGAATGGCGAAGTGCGCGTTACGCGGGAGCAAAGTGATTGTGTGAAGAGCGCGAGGTTGGTTTCTTCCTTTTTTCCCGTCGGCGACGTCATGTCTCCTGACCCTCAGTACCCTCGTTCTGGAAATATTCATCCGCCACCTGTTGCATCTCCAATTCTCGTTCCTCTGCAAAAACTTGGAGTATTTAAGAAGCGTGTATTTATGATTTCACTGGCATTAAAATTACTGTGACGCATTCAGAGAATTTGACATTTTATTTTTTGCGCAAGGTCAATACCACAATGTACGGTTCGCTTGCTGTCGAAAAGCGAGAGAAATAAATTGCCGACCGAATTTGACGCGAAAAAGTTTGTCGCAAAAACTGGTAAAACTGACGTGCTGTTTTTAGTTCTAGTTTTACCACTGAAATACAAGTAAGCTTTTGCAAGGGGGAGTTGGTTACAGAGGCAAAAATGTGTGAAAACTGGTGTAAAAAATTATTTGGATTTGGTTTACGTTCTAAATGCATTATAAAGTCGCCCAAAAGGCCTACTATTTGTTGCACTTTCAGGTGGTTCATCATCCAAGGAAGTTGGGCAATTACCTTCCAAGGGTAGATGCATATCATTTGTGACAGCCACCTTTTTTACATCTCAATGAAATTGAAATTTCTTTGTAACGTATTTTTGTCGCCTTTTCACGTTCGAAATGTTTTGTATGCACTTCTTAAACTGGGTAGGGACGTTTCGTTTACGAAAAACGACAACAACAAACAAACACTATCATGAACAAGTTTTTGTACCTTTAGCTGAGTAGAAAACCAATATTGCCGCTAGGTCGCGCAACCGCATTTTCTGGCAAAGCAATGCACAGGGTGTGAGCTTTCCTCGGTCTCATTTTCCGCCTTTTCATAACCAGGGAACTTGCCAAAACCAAAAACCAAATTAAAGTTCATAACTTTGAATATTGGTCCCACACAGGTACGCATTTATCTAACCTCGATCAAGAACCGCGTCCTTGGGGAACAACATCTTTTCGGCGTGGCCAGCAAAAAAACACTGGAGCTTTCCAACCAAACGTTTCGTAAGCATGTTTTTTTCGCATAATAATTTTTTAACAAACAGTTATTTTCGTGAACCTTTACCAAACTTAGTGACAAAACCAACCCATTAAATTTAGCAAGCCAAAAATACAGTTTAAGTTTGAAAATCAAGGATGCACAGGCTTGCAATCGCGAATGCATACACGTTCGTTGAACCCATAATGATTTCCGTTTGTGTGGTTTTCAAGTGGGTCAGCTGGACCTGTGGGTTTATTCACGTACTACAGTTACATGATGGCCAGCTGCAGGCAATCGGTTCCAGCTGGAATCTTCCACTAAGAAACCAGTCAAAAATATCCAAGCCANAAAAACTGGTGAAACTGACGTGCTGTTTTTAGTTCTAGTTTTACCACTGAAATACAAGTAAGCTTTTACAAGGGGGAGTTGGTTACAGAGGCAAAAATGTGTGAAAACTGGTGTAAAAAATTATTTGGATTTGGTTTACGTTCTAAATGCATTATAAAGTCGCCCAAAAGGCCTACTATTTGTTGCACTTTCAGGTGGTTCATCATCCAAGGAAGTTGGGCAATTACCTTCCAAGGGTAGATGCATATCATTTGTGACAGCCACCTTTTTTACATCTCAATGAAATTGAAATTTCTTTGTAACGTATTTTTGTCGCCTTTTCACGTTCGAAATGTTTTGTATGCACTTCTTAAACTGGGTAGGGACGTTTCGTTTACGAAAAACGACAACAACAAACAAACACTATCATGAACAAGTTTTTGTACCTTTAGCTGAGTAGAAAACCAATATTGCCGCTAGGTCGCGCAACCGCATTTTCTGGCAAAGCAATGCACAGGGTGTGAGCTTTCCTCGGTCTCATTTTCCGCCTTTTCATAACCAGGGAACTTGCCAAAACCAAAAACCAAATTAAAGTTCATAACTTTGAATATTGGTCCCACACAGGTACGCATTTATCTAACCTCGATCAAGAACCGCGTCCTTGGGGAACAACATCTTTTCGGCGTGGCCAGCAAAAAAACACTGGAGCTTTCCAACCAAACGTTTCGTAAGCATGTTTTTTTCGCATAATAATTTTTTAACAAACAGTTATTTTCGTGAACCTTTACCAAACTTAGTGACAAAACCAACCCATTAAATTTAGCAAGCCAAAAATACAGTTTAAGTTTGAAAATCAAGGATGCACAGGCTTGCAATCGCGAATGCATACACGTTCGTTGAACCCATAATGATTTCCGTTTGTGTGGTTTTCAAGTGGGTCAGCTGGACCTGTGGGTTTATTCACGTACTACAGTTACATGATGGCCAGCTGCAGGCAATCGGTTCCAGCTGGAATCTTCCACTAAGAAACCAGTCAAAAATATCCAAGCCAGTGCTCAATTACTGCATGTGCTTAGCTTCTTGTCATTTTTCATATGCTTTGGGTGTGTTTGGAAAGTTGAATTCCCGGTTCTTTTGGACACATTTTGATATGTGACCACCTGATAGGCCCAGGGTTGCCAAGACAAAAAACTTATTCCTTAGCGACTTGTGAAAGTTTCGCCCCTTTTTGTCTCAAATGAAACGCCTGTGCGTGTCTTTCACCGTGTGTGAGTGAAGCTTCAGTCAGATGGTACTACTCGGCAAACGTTACGCTGTTATCTTAAAATATAAAACTAAAAACGAATAGGCATGCACACAAACATATACACACTATGCAAGCGACACAATCAGAATGACAAATAAGCATAGTTACACGGTCAGGAGATTCTGAAATGGCAAAATACGCGTGCTAATGTCGATAACGCATCTCGAATCCTAAACAAGAATTAATTTCAGAAAAATACAATTTGATTTAGATGTAATACATACCCTTTCGACAAAACTTCACCAAGATGAATTACTTTTATGCTTTTAAACCTTAATCTACTTTTACCACAAAATAATATGTTAACACCGAAAGTGGTTTGACGTGTTGGGGGATATGGCGCATTCGTTATGACGTCACCAGATATTCGACTCAGTGGAAACAAAACTGTAAGCGTCGATATAAAAACAAATATCGTGGAAAACTAAAATCTTGAATAGCTTTAATTAGGACTGGAATTTTACTAATAATTCTCTTATCGATTTGGCCGGAAAACAATATTTTAAAACCTAGATATTTTAGTTCGACTATCGTATAACGAAGTATAACAAGTGCGAGCGCTAAATCACATTCACATTCGCTTCATTTCAACACAAGAAATAGTTCGTACCTCAGTAGTCTACACGAAAAACTTAAAACTGAATGGGTAGACACAACAACCACCGAACTTCGTTTCGCGATGTAGCTAATAGAAGCAGTAGCATTTCGTCCTAAAAGTTCACAAGTTACAATGCTCCTGTTTTTTTAAATTGGTGTTTGCACACGAAGGCAATACAAGTGACAAATAAACCTAATATATAGTGCATTTAGACTTCTAAGGATATTTATCGTGAAGGCAGGCATGTAAGGGTTAGTTTGCGTTTTTATGGCGATTTTTGGACGAATTCTATCTACACGACCACAGCAAATGGCACGAAAGACGATTCTCGTACTATTTAATATCACCATCGTTTTAGCGTTGCGGTGTCATTTTTGACATATTGCTTTTGCCAGCATTGAACCAAAACAAAATTACAAAGGAAATGCGGCTTTTTCGGCGAGCTTGGTTGCAGCGTTAAATACAAGTAAACGTTTCCAATCAATACCTCCAATATCAGTGGGTTTTTACAAACGTGTTTCGAGGTGGCGGGGACGTTTGCTCATACTGGGAGGTTTCTTAGAACTTA